>JAFIDM010083038.1:0-10960 GCA_023159025.1 Thereuonema tuberculata | reverse complement strand
CAAATTTGGTGCGAACACTACTTAGATCATACGGTTTTGATTTCCAGAGAAAAAAAAAACAGGGAAAAAATGGCACTGGAAGCACGTAAATATACAGATTGCAGTAAACTGACATCATAGATTGAAGGAATAAAAGAATGAAAACGAACAGAGTATGTTAGGTCCCACTTATCTGCTATGGTTGTGTGGTGGTGCTTTGATGTTAAAGCTTCGCAATGCTACATTTGCGTGATCGTTTTTTGCTGGTGAAAATTTACTACCAAAAAAAACAAAAAAAAACAATGTTACTTCTGTCGCACTTCAGGAATATCGGAGAATTTAGGGAAAGGCCCAATGACAATCAAATTTGTGAAAAATGATTTTGCGATTTGAAAATACGGGATCGTTACAATTACTGCCAGGACGAGGACGCAAACCGTCATCAAACCAACATCATGTAACACTTGCAACTGCTGCACTGGAACCAAAAGATCATAAGCGTCCAGCAGTGTACGAGCAATATCCTTTTGATATGCCATATGAATCGGTTGCGGAAAATCATGCATTAACTGATGAAGTTTTACAAGATTAGCCACATTCAACAACTGCTCGAGGAGAAGCGGACGTTCGTCTGAACTTTTCTCTGATGTTCCTAGCTCGAATGGAAGTCGCGAATGCATGGTCTTGGAACATTCTATGGATTGATGAGGTCATTTTTATATCAATTAAATTGTAAACACACAAAATTGCCTTATCTCAGCGTTGGAGAATCCTCCTATGTCTCAGCAGATTCTCATCAAAAATCTTCGTTCATCATCGGTCTTACTTTTTTAAAGAAATAATATAAAACAGTCCCGTGACTTGCTCCGTCAATGCTGTGGGGTACCAACGAATACTGTTTGATTTTGTTACTCCACAACTTCAACAGTCTTGGATCCACCATATGTACGCAGGATGGAGCACATTGGATTGGGTGTACAGCAAGTCTACAAGTGTACAGCATTTCATAGAAGACAGTATTAGTCAAGCGTTTCCTACCAGTTGCCCAGCCTGTTCGCCTGATCTCACTCCCTGTGACTTTTGGTTGTGGTAATATTGGAAAAGCTTGGTGATTCAAGGAGGCGTGGATAACTTAGTAACGTTAAAGGACCGAATAACGTTGTACGGGAGGCGAATCCCTGGAGATCTGTTGCGTTCTTCTTTAAGAAAAGCTATTCACCGAATGCAGTTATTGGAACAGTTGCAAGGAAAACATATTGAGTCACATCTACAAATGATGCCAAATAACTATCTCCTCTTTCATTATGACCGGTATATCAACAGAACAGCAGTGATGCTTAAGTCAATGAAACATGGGACTAAAGATGCGCAGGGAATGTAGTTCTGCTATATTCAATATTTACTTAATCTCTAAAACACAAATATTCAATACATGTCTGTAGTTTACATTTATATATTCAGAACTGAAAAATAATCCTTAGACACAAATTCAATGATCACTAACAATGAATTTTGAAAATATCAAAGTAAATCATACATTTCGAAATTTATAGTCCAGGAATTGTATAACTTCAAAATGTAACATTATTTTATTTTTGGAAAATCTTTGTATTTGTGGAACATAATGTGGACATCGTACTTCGAAAATGTTTTTTCTTTCTTCTTTATTCCCAGTTCGTTGTCTTTGCATCGATACGCTTTAGTATATTTATTAAGATTTAAATACATGAGATCTATTTATGAGTGCGTTTTCCAGATGACTTTGAATTTTAATGTAGACTCTTACATCCTTATTTCCTACAGTATATTTTCATTACAACACCTTTTTTTAACTAATTACAACTTAACTAATAATACGCTTATAAGTCTGTTGATGTTCCCATCAATGGCTTCTGAAAGACATTATATATGGAAATAAAGGAAAGTTGAAATGAGAACATGATGGCAAAATCGAAAACGACAAGCAAAATAACATAACTTAAATCATAGGTTTACATTATTTATTAGTCACATGGATTTTTAATTTAAAAAACATTAATCAAAATGCACAAAATTAGAATTCTCACCCTGAGCTATCATCGATGGGAATCTGGGACAGCGGTTTCTATCTGTTAAGGCCTCATCAGCCAGGTATACCCTCGTTGATAAGCTCAGAATACGCGAAAAGTTTAAGGTTCCCATCTCCTCTTCTGAAAGTTGTCCCCCAACAAAAAACACAACAATAAAAATCAATTGTAAAATATACAGATTGAAATCCATCGTCCTGATCACTGCCAGGCTCCAAGGGATATAATGTGGGAACGAATCAACCCAAAAAACAATCAATTCAAGAAAAATAAAGTTTACGTGCATTTTATTGTTGTTAAGTTCTTTTAAGTCCAATATTGGAAGAATTACAACTCCTCGTGTTTGTCTTTTTCACTGATACAAAATTTAAAATACGTGTATCGAAACTTCCCATTACTTTTCTTACACTAATACTTATTTTGATTGACTCCAGCTCCAAAAAACTGCAACATTATAAATTTTGTCTGCATTTCCATACAGTGACGTAGCGTGGCGGTGGCGGTGGGGGTAGCCCGCCCCGTGCGGCACTTTTTTTGGGCTGCAAAATTTCACAAAAAAATAATATCTTGTAATCTGAACTAAAAATTGAGCCATTTCTTTCCATATTTTTGTTGCGCTTACAATTCGGACCGATTAAAATGAGGACGGAACTTTTTATTATTTAATCTGTGACGGAATCTCCTTTATTTAAGTGAGTGTAGTTATCTCGCTCGCTCTAGTAACTGGCAACACCGTCTGTACTAACCGAAATTGACGAACAGGACTTCAAGTTCGAACGACTACGGGCTTTCATAGCTGCCACAGGCGGCGAATTTGGGTGCGGCGAATAAGGGGGCTGCGAATTTGGCCTACGCCCCGGGCGGCTGAAACCAACGCTACGCCACTGTTTCCATACCATCATCAGGCAGATAAGAATTCCAAAGTCTAATCATTTTTAAATTTCCAAATCCTATTTATTAGCCTCTATCTCCACCATTTTCCTTATAGACTCAAGACAAATAGTAACTGAAATATTTCCTGAGATTGTTGTACTTTTTAGTCTCGGTTCAAAATGATTACCTTTCTCATTTTGTTCAGTTTTGATGTTTTCAGCTATTTTTGTACAACATTGACTAATGTTCAAAGTTGAATCTTAATGTTTTCGTTGATGAAAGCTTGTTCCTTCCTTAATTCAGCCATCTCTATTCAGCAGATGACTTAACTCTTTGTGATGTCAAATAAGAGAATTTCAATCTGAAGCAAAGGGGAAAAAAGCAAAGAAAACCAAAATTTGCAAAGTTGTAAGGCGTAAGGTAAGTAAGTTTATAAGGTTTTGTAAATTGTAAGGTTGGAGGAGGCGACTTCAGTTCCCGATCTCAGCAGTTGTCGTGGATTTTCCCATGCTAAATTCTCGTTCACAGGGGTTCTAGTACCCACACATCCCTCTGTAGTATGAGTACCAGGTTTCTTTCCCGACGTTGGCCTGACCACCCGACCTCATCTCAGTCCCGAGTCAATGAAACGTTGGGAGCCTTACCCAGCTCCCATGGGCCATCTAGGGCCTTGTGGGATACACCAACCTATACGGATATTTATTATTAGCTTCCGGACGAAAGATTCTGGTTATATTTCATCATCTGTAATGAAGAATCGAACATTTTGAAAGTTGTAATCTGTTATTTTACCTTACAGATTTTAAATTTCAATTTTCCGTAATAGCGTCTGTGAGGCTCTACGTCATTTATCTAATATTTCAACAGTCAGGAAATCAACTATGAGACATCTCAGTCTTAAAAATTCAGAGAAAGTTCAAGGATTTAGATCTACTTGTAAAAATGAAATACTATAATATAAATACTGTAAATATAAAAGGAAATACATATTAACAAATAAATATTAGAAAATATTATTATTGAACTTGATCTGAAAATTAAATTTACATTTTCAAAACATTAAGAAACTTTCTAAAAACAGCAAATTATGTAATACAGTAGAATAATGTTTCCACGGTAAAATTTAGAACATTAGAAACTGTAAAATGTCTAAATCATAAAAAAAAAAAAAAATTATTACCCGAAAAAGGTGTAGCTACTAGCGTTTCCACGTCTCTTATGTGTGTGTGTGTTAAATGCTGTCCATAACCCACAACGAGGGTCGGAACAGAAAAAGTCATCTCGTTGGACTCCCTATGGTCTCGGGGTTGGTAAAAATCCGACTATCGGTCCCGGCAGAACAGGGTCAGAAAAATAGTGGTAAATGGACAAAACTGGTATATATCTATACTTAATCGCAGAAAGAATATGATACCCTCCGTTCAATGTAGCCACTTCTACTTCAAAATTGCCATTGACCTCTTACTCAGAGTCGCCCGAATGGTGCAAAATGGGTTCTAGTCAATGGATCGCTTGAATAAATGAATTTTGAGCAGCACTCAATTGAAATGGCACTTTTAACAATGGAAGCGTTTGATAGATTACAAATTGTAGTGTAGTTCTACAAAATTATGAGTTGGCTTATTTACTTATTTAGTAGTTGCGACCCGTGAAATATTCAGAAAGTAAAAAAAATTCCACATTTTTGAAAAACACAAGATTGAAAAAAATGTTCAAAGCTCATTTTTTAAAAGCCATGACTTCCGCAACAGCCCACATATAATTTGAATGACTAACCCAATTTTTGTTAAAATAAAAGAAAATAAAAAATTGATTTACCAGTTTCAACGATAACAATAACAATAACGAATGTCCAACAGCCAATACCAATAATCCTGTCTGGACAACAATGACGGCACGTGCTTCGTCATTGTCCCCTACTTGTTGAGTAGTGAGCGAGTGGCTACACAGCCGAAATTATGCAAAAACCGAGGTTTTACAAATTCTCTGATAAATTTTGAGACATGAACTTCATGCATTTCAGTGTAAACTTCATTTATGTGGTAAAGAAAACTCCAATACGCTGATAATAATTGTGTAATCGCGATCCGTCGAGGTGAAGTGGGAAGAATATTCGAGGCGCCACGTTTAAACATGGGCGTTACGTCATGTCTGACGTGTTACAACGCTGCACTGTGATTGGTTATTAATAGGATGATTTATTTATTTATTTATTTATTTATTTTCTTAATTACCGGAAAGAGAGAAAGCACATAATAATCAATATATATCGAAATAATATTTATGTTATTACTATATTATGAGTTTGAGTTTGAGTTTCTCTTGGTTTTACTGTTTCAATGGAAGATAACTTTTAAAGATCCTATCTTATTGATTCGAAACTGTGGTGGGATATTGCTTTTATCAGAAATGCTTTGCCCAAGCGTTAAACGTTTTTTTTCTTCTACAGAGTGTGCGAAAAGTTCGCATACCCCTGTCAGTAAACTGGATTTGAAATGGATTGATTATGGTTCCAAAACATCTGTATCTCCATGGTCTCTGCACAGACTGATGCGTCTCCAGGTCCGTAGCATTTGTGGCGTCACAGTCGTGAAGGCATTGGGCACAGCAATCTGCAACTCAGCATTGGAAACCATGCCGCTGTTTGCGGACATCCTGTGTAGTGATTCCGACAGAGAATTGTCTGTCGTGGTGAGGTCTGGGCTGTATAGTAGCTACGGCAAAGATGAAAGAAAGTTCAGGGATTCCCGGCCAATTCACCTGTTTGGGAAAAGCTCATCAAGGCGCAATCGCATTCTCATGGCTGGTGCTTGTTGAAACCACACATCCATGCCTTTTAACTGGAATTCAGATAATCGTCTGATTCACTTATTCCCAGAAACGTTATATATACTAACGAAAGGAAAACAAGAACAATACCTGAATAAAATAAAATTGCCTTTCCGATTCAATTATGGGAAAGGCAATTTTATTTTATTCAGGTGCTGTTCTTGTTTTCCTTTCGTTAACCATTTCTCACGGCCCGTTAAGTTTCTCTATTTCTTTTGTTATATGTACTTTCTCCATAGCATATATTTATATGCAGAAGTATACGGACTTTTCGCCCACTCTATAGTTGGAGTAAGGCATTACATTGCTAAAACTTTAAGATGGCAATAGTTGACGCAGTGTTTAAATAATCACAGCTAATTTTGCTACTTTCCATTTATCAATTCTTCAACTTATCACGTAAACAATTCAAACATTACAGCTGTTTAAAAAAAAATCGCATTAAAAACTTTGGTTCAAGCGATAATCAATTATCAAGAAGATTTCATAATCATAAAAATGAAATGACGTCGTAAACTAACAATATGATAACAATTTAAACGCAGATGCTACAACAATCCTTCCACAGCTGATCACTCACCGAATAAAATGGCAGAAGTTCCAAAGATTCTGTCGATCATGAATTAACATCATTCTTAAGAGAAATGAATGGTCCAGGGCTTCCAACATCCCTAAATTAAAAAAAAAGGAAATTTCAACTTGTATTGGAGATTAGTTTTCATACAAATATAAGATATGGTAAGATTTAATCTTTGATTTTTTAAAATGACAGAATAGAAGTTAAGACTAACCGAAAGATTGGATGTGCAAAACAATTATAAATATTTTTTTTTATATATATAAACCGTTTATTTATTAGATGTGGGTATCTTATAAAAACAAACGGATTAAGTCTATATTTTTTGTTAATCCTTTTCTTCAAATTATATCTATTGTTAATAACCCATGATTTTGGAATTCTTTTATTCCTAATCATCTTCGAATTTATAGATATCATTCATTTCTACGTAACTAATAACTGAATAACTAATAGCTAAGTAACTAATAACTGTACACTGAAATTTATTGGGTTAATTATTTGGTTTTTAGAATTTTAAGAGTTTAAAAGAAGCTAATCTTTGTAATTCCAAGTCGTTAACTCTTGTTGTTTTGAGGTTATTACTGGTAGGAAAATATTGAAATCATCCTTTTTGTCCTTCCTTCTTCGTGTCAAAATAACAAATTTTGACCTTTATTTTTGAAATTGTTATTGTATAATATAAATGTTTTGGACAAAATCTGAAGGTACTGATTTAATGTCATTTTACATAAACTATTATCTTGACCTGAAATCAGTTTTTTTTAAATAAATGAATATTATAAATTTAAATTTATAATATTAATCCAATTTATGTTAGCAAATAAAAATACTTTTTGAATAGAGATTTAATGGGCCTGGAAATTTAAAGAAATGGGTAACAAACGAAAGCACAACGCTAAAAGAAGGAATTCGCACCCTGAGCTGTCACTGGGAAGAGACTGGGACGGACCTTTTGGTCATTTTTAGAACTCATCAGCAAGCCAAACTCCACCGATGAAAGACTCAGATAGTGCGAGAGGTTAAGATCCCGGGTCTCGCTCGGGAGGAGGACCCGTTCTCGGGAGCGAGACCCGGGATCTTAACCTCTCGCACTGTCTACCATCGGTGGAGTTTGGCTGGCTGATGAGTCCTAAAAAACACGAAACGAACAGTCCCAGTCTCTTCCCGGTAACAGCTCAGGATGCGAATTCATTCTTTTAGCGCTTTGCCTTCGTTTGTTACCCATTTCTCTAAAATACTTTTTGTTCTATAAATCAAACTATGAACTGTTTTTCAGGATTATTTTTTTTTGCTATTGATTAAAATCCTATATTAAAAAACATTATTCTGTCTGTCATAAGACTTAAGGTTTTTTCTAATTTTGTGACCAAACTATAAGAGATAGATTGATCATGCAGTAGGATAAAATGGGGATCTTTTTAAAACAAACAAACGCTACAGAATTCTTTCGAAAAAATTTTTTGGTTTCCCAGATGGTGCCTTTTAAAGGGTAAAATTTTGATTTTTTTCTCAATTTAAACGAAAAGTATAAAAGTTGGAAGAGAACCTTATGTTGAGAAAATGTTGGTATTTGAAAGTTCTATCGAACGATATATCAGTCATTCACAAACGTTTCTGCGTTTACAAGATACATGCAAAAATGTGAAAAATTTCATATTGGCCGCAACCCGCAATACACCTGAGTTAAACGAAGAAACCCACAACGGGCTGGGAAGTCATGCATTTTCTGATCTCGATATTATTTTGCTAAATCAATAGGTTTTTTTTTTTTTTTTAATGCTATACATGCAAGGGTTCCGGAGCAAAGCGACGGTACCCGGCTATTATTATTATTATTAATTATTATAAATTATAAAAAATATTATAAAATCGTTATTCTGTCTATTATAAGACTTTCAAGTTTTTCCAATTTTGTCACCAAACTGTAAGAGATAGTTTGGTCATGCAAACGGGTAAAATGTAAATCTTTTTAAGACAAACGAAATAATACAAAAATCTTTCGAAAAATGTTTGGGTTTCCAAGATATCGCCTTTTAAAGGGTCAAATTTTGACTTTTTCTCAATTTAAACGAAAAGTATAAAAGTTGAAAGTATGTTGTGTGTTTTTCCAATTTCGTGACCAATCTGCAAGAGATAGATTGATCATGCAAATGGATAAAATGTAAATCTTTTTAAGACAAACGAAGTAATATAAAAAAGTGTAAAAGTATAAAAGTATCACTTTCTCAATAATTAAAATAATTTTAAAAATACAAAATTATCCAAAAAAATTAACCAAAATACAAATTATGGAGGAGACCGATTTTTTTCAAATTTGTTTTCTTGAAATTCTTATCATTAGATCCTATTTATTTATAATGGCTTTGTGTTTTTGACTTCCAATTTTAAAATTTTATTGTTTTATTTGTTGATTTTTCAGTCCCATAAAAAAAAGTACTTTTAATTTCATTTAAGCTTAAACTATACCCAATTTTTTTTCTAAATTTGCAGAATATCGTATATTGGTTTCGGAGCAGAATGGGACATGGATTTTCTAACTGGCAGGTAGTTCCGGATAATACTCTTGCTGAAATCGCCTGTTATCTAGAGCCAGATGAAAGATTTAATGCTAGTCTTGTTTGCAAGCATTGGCACCGTGTGATTACCAGTGCTCCTATATGGTATCACAGAAGCTTTTATCTCAATGGAACGCATCTCGACCAAATGACCATTACCTTTGCTGCTCGACATGGACATCTTCTCAAAACTCTCAGATTAAATTTCATTATAAGTCTTGATAGCAGAGAGATTGAAAAGATGGAAGACAACTTCTACACATTTCTATCCAAGTGAGTTATATAATTATTTTCTAATAACGAACAGCTAAATAAGTTTTTATATTTGATTTCCACACACACACACACACACACACACACACACATGGCTGCTTTACACACACTCGATAAATTGCCTCAGACGTGCTCGAAATATGCCGTTGCCAGTTGCTTGTTGACTGAAAAGCAATCGCGTTTTGGTCTCGTTTAGATCGCGATTAACTATTGTTGTTAATCAATAGTTATCGGCGAAGCGTCAAAACAGTTGATTTCGAAGCTTTGTTTTGCTAATAATTCTCATCTCATTTCACATCAGAGATAAAAAAGAAAAGATCTCGGAGGAAGAGAATGTGGTGAAGGACGTCGTAGATTGAAATCACGAGCAAAGAATATTCAGATTTCAGCGTGAAGTTAACACTGTCGTAGTTTTTAAATAAATTTCCTCGCCGCCAAGAGCGCTGGTATCGATTTGCTTCTAATATTTGCCTGAATTTAGAACTTGTTTTATTTAGAGCAACTGGCAAATTTTTCGGATAAATAGGAAATTTTCGAGCCACTTGCCGGTTTGAGGCAAGTTGTCAAGAGCGTGTAAAGCAACCATAACAGATTTCAAGTGACGAAAGTAATTTTTACTTGAAATTCTGTGGCATCTTCATGAAATTATTGGATTTCAATGTGTTTGAAAATCTTCCAATTTTCCACTCACTCATGAAAAGCAAAAGGTCAATTCGCGGAAATAAATTCTCTAGTAAATTATGTTTAAAAATATCAACGTAATGCTGCATAGTTGTAAATTCAGGAGAGAGGAATTAAAGATATTGTAATATTTTTTTTAATTCATGTTACCTGTCAATTTAAAAGTATTCGTAACGAAAATTTCCTATTTTAAGAGAGTTGTTAATGGGAATTATGGGGAAACGCTAATATTTTCTTTGTTGCTATTTATTTACTTCAACTACACGAATGTTATTCTTTTATAGGTTGAAAAACAGACAAACAAATCTAATCTCTCTAAAACTTGGAGGTTCTTTGGGGGATCCTTCTGACCTTGGAAGCAGAGAAAGTTCTTTGGATGGGAGTGACCTTGGACATGATTTGGCAAGTTTTTTGAAATCACAGAAAAGCCTGGAAGTGTTTGATTTGTCGGCTGTATCTCTTAATATTCCTGCTTCTGTGCTTATCTTGATTCTTTCATCATTGAACAAATCACGCCTCCGAAAACTTACTCTTCAAAAATTTTACACTCTTCCTGATAGGGTTTACAGGTAATGGAGCTTCTTGGATTCAATTAAATAAGTTAACATTTTTTTCTTTCATTAATTTCAAAGTTGTTACAAAATGATGATCAGCATTTTATTTTCAATTAGAATATTTTCATTTTATTTTCAAGTAGAATATCAGCCAGTATAGCTTACTTTAAAAAATTAGAGTGCTTAGATGGGAATCTAAGGTATGCATTGAACATAAGTTCAATTTTGATTTTGAACAAAGTTAAAAGTAGTAGTTAACATTTCCCATGACTTATTAGGTTACTTATGACTGTTTGGAGAACCTTTACTCTACTAAAGTAGTTAAAAATATAATGAAAAGGAATAGTTAAGTTTTCAGAAATGTGATTCAGTCTTTAGAGTTTCAATATTGTAAATCCTAGAGTAAAGAAAACTATTGTATTAAACATCACGAATAACTTTTGCAAACTAATTGATTAAATTTTATCTTTCTCTAATGTCAAGAAAACAAAAAATTACTTTATTTCTCTGATTGGTGGACTTTTCGGAAGGATAGATCTATGTATTTAATAAAAATAAAAAAGGCAGATA
>JAFIDM010083037.1:0-10961 GCA_023159025.1 Thereuonema tuberculata | reverse complement strand
TTCTGTGAGAGAAGTAATTATTTTATGTTGTCTACAAACATATTTTTTAAGGTTAACGAAGCATTCTCAATATCAGTTTTTAACAGCTGGGAAGTATATCGCGGAGAAAGTCTGACTACGGGCTAGGTGTCCGGATACGATGAGATAGTGTACATTTTGAAGATTTTATCAGACAAGTATAATAAAAATATAAGATCAATTTTTTGTTTTTGGTTTTTAAGGAATCGCATTTGTCTTTTTGATTTCATATCCGAAAACTAAGGATTTTCATCTACTGTATAAACTTTAATACTTGATTAGTGTGAAAAAATATATTATTAATGTTTGTTACTATATTTTGTAATTTAGGAAAAGCCTAGTTTATATCCTATTATTGTAGTCTGAAGAAGGGATTTGTAAAGTGGCCTCAGAACATGTGACAAATTATGAATTTATTAAATATATATGTATTGTTTTCCGTGTGGATTGTCCCATTTTTTAATTTGTATAAACTTTAAATTAAGTAAATTAATAATATTTATATTCTAAATTAAATCAAAAACATTACATTTCTCAAAAATCTGAAATTCTACTTATTAATAACAAATTAAGGATAATGATGCTATTTTTTAAAAAAATTAAAAAAAATTACAAAGGATTCAACTAAGCAGATTTTATTGAAATGAATGATGCAAGGATGACAATTTCTTTTTCTTGAAAAATAGGATCTAGATTAAACCTAATTCTTTTAACTAAATTGATAAAAAACAATATTCTTTATTTAAACAAAAGTTTTAGTATAAATAAGATAATTAAATCCCAATGAATTTTTTAAAATTAGACAAATTTTCAGACATGCTTCGAGCTGAAATGTTAAACTCTGTTCAATCGAAACAGCTACATGTGAATTCTGAAATAAAAAAAAAAACTATTTTTATTCTATAAATATGATTACTTTCAATTTAACAACTGAAATTTTAATAGAAATCCCTAAGCCTTATTATTTAATTAATAATGTCTTATTATTCTTTAAATTCTTATTATTTATTATTCTTTTTTATTCTTTATATTGGAATTGGTGTAAGTCGTAAACATTAAAAAAACAATAAATTTTGAAACACAATGTTTTTGTTTAATTTAATTTTTTTAAAAATAAAAGTATTTTATTTCAGTACTGAAATAGTAATACATTTATTGACAGGTTGGAGAAGTTGAATTCCATCCTTGATCAGTTGTGTTTTTTTTTTTTTTTTTTTGGAAAGTCATGGATCTTAGAATTCAATCTATGTCTTGGATTATCCGGTTTTATTCTCGGGAATTAATCTTTTTCAAAAAAGAAGGGTTTGCCATATATGGTCATTACGTAGCGATCGATTTTTCCTGGAATAAAAGTAACCCGTCGTGACGTCATCACCTTGAATTCCGAGCAGTCAGTCCAAGCGTTGTTTTATGATCGCCTAAGCGTGACAAAGAAAGGACAAACTTTGCATAGCCAAGCAAGGGGAATAGTGTGGAACATTTTAAATAACAATAACAATAATACAAAAATGTATTCGTAACTGTTTGAAACCACAAAAACCAGAATGTTTTTGTAATGTTTATAAGATTCAGTTACAGATTTTAGCAATAGATGGCGCTGCTACATCCTGCAAATATCAAACTATAAGGAAATTAAGTAAAAGAATTAAGAATTATGCTAAGTAAAAGAATTAAATAATGAAAATGGAAACATTTTTAACAAACAGTAGATGATTAAAAGACTTTCAAGCAATGTCAAAATAAGTTGCCGAAAGGGAGAATTGTAGCCTTTTGGAAATAGACGAATTGGAATTGAAAGTAGATACTTTCTAATCATATGACAATTAAAATATGAAGGTGCTAAAATGAAAGCTTGTTAATTTTATCAGGAATCAGTTGTGCTTTTCAAAAAGGTAAAAATAGTCATGTTTATTTGTCTTTATCATGTCTAAATAATACTTTTCTTTCAAAAATGATCGTAGTTCTTCCATTTCCTATTCACATCAATAGCGCTTTATGCATTTCTGTATTTTACTTTTTTTTTCTTTGACTATCCTTAACCAGTTACGCTGCTAATCACAGAAGCCTCTGTCTCTTAGTGTTGTACAGCGAGAATAGAATATGAGTTTTTTTAGGAAACTGCTTATGGAATTTTTCTATTTTTATCTTCTTGCAAACTTCATACTAGTATAGGAAGAGAACGATTACAAATACTTTTAAATTATACTTCCTCTGTTTCAAAGCAGGGACTGTTGTTGCATGATATAATGAAAAAAATAGCAAAATATAATTTTTGCTACATAAGATTTCCATAACTATCTGGATGTATTCATTATGAACTCTGACAATGAAGTTGACTCTTCTTCGCTGGTTTTCGTTATTCGCATATTTGCAATTTTTACCTCCTATTATGATGAGTAACATATTCCTAAAGCGTGAACTCATGCGAAGTGCTTTCTCCATATTTTTGACTCATACTCCACATCGCCTTTTTAATCCTATATTACTTCAAATTAAATGGTTTCACTTCTCTTTAATAGTATTGCATTTAAGGTGGTGATGTACATTTAGACTGTGATTTAGACAAAGCCACGTGAATTTCTAAACAAAACAAGTGAATATAACTTTGTGCTAAAGCATAAATTTAAGGGTGAACCATAGGCTAATAATAATAAAAAAAAAATCATAATAAAAACAAAGGAATTACATTAACGTAAGGAAAAATAAACAAGGTAGGGATAGTGATTAGTAAACCAATGACAGTGCTTCGCAATGGCTTATTTTAGAATAGACTGCGCCGGAGTGGTCTAGAAAATGGTCGCGCGAGCCTATTTGCGACCTCAAACCTTGTTAATATACTGAATTCCTAATAATGATTTTAAAAAAAAATAAAAAAAAAGTTGCCCATGAGGGAATCGGACCCACGACCTTCGCGTTATTAGCAAGACGCTCTATCTGAGCTAACAGGCCACCTACAACATTCAACATTCAGGCCACCTACAACTGAGCTAACTGAAGCCGTTGCGAAGCATTGTGGGATATGTGTCCACAGACTGACAAACCGGAGATATAAGGCGTCTTTCAGAAGCCTAAAAAAAGTTAGGAAAAACAATAAACAAAAAAAATCCATGAGGACATTGAGAAAAAAAAAATTAAGAGGAAAAAAAAAAACCCCAGCAAATATAAGATATAGGATTTGAACCAATGACCTTCAGCATATGAGTCCGAGAACTTATCAATCAAGCTATAGCTGACAACTGAAATAATATGATTGCATTTCTGACGTTTAAGATAATAGCGAAAATCCAATTAAAACAATGTCAAATATCTCGAACATCTTTTGGATATCGTCGTACTGTTTGAGATAGAATACAAGCAAAATAAATTCTACATATTTTATTAGGGAGATCTTCAGTTCTTCTTCTTCTTCATCTTCGAATCATTTTTAAATATAATCATCTCCCATTTCTTTATAAGCTGCTTGTGTTTTGAACCCTTCTCACCCTAAACTTAGAAACGCACTAGTCTGGTCGAGCAGCTGAAGCCACTGGAATGTGGGCAGAACTTCATTAGGAAACCCTCTTTTTGCTGGAGGGTCTGAAAGCACCTCCGAAAATGAAATAGGATTCATCCAGAGGAGTTGAGAACAGGGGATCGCTCGAAATAGAAGCGATCATTACACTGCTTGAGGCAGGCAGTAAAAGGGAGATTACCCCTCTCATTCCTCCGGTCTGAGTTGCAACGCAGACAGGTGCGCGCTTACGCTTAGTGCTGCCGATGCAATCCACTAATCTCATATTTTTTTTCTTCCTCTTCTTATTTTAACTTGGTATCAATCTACTCTGAAGTATAACAGTGCTCCGTCTATTGTTTTACTGTGTCATTTGATTATATCCTGTTCACCTCCAATTCTTCCTCCTAGTACAATCGATCATACTGTATTTCTGACTTTCGTTATGTTGAGATTCCATTCTTGTCTTGAAGCATTATTCCAATCATCGATCTCATCATTTCTTTTTTCAGTTTTTAAAGATTGTATCCAAATGTAAGAAATCAAGATCTGCGCTCAATAGATAAGAAAACATACATTGATTGAAAAGCTTTTGTTAATGTTTTTGCTTTCAGAATTTCCGACATTTTTCCAATGTTCCAGCTGTACTTTTCTCTTTGTTTCAGTATTCTGGTTGTCTTTCCCTGGACAAGGTATACAGTTCTTGGTTGTTATCACTGTTCACGGTATATAGTGTGTATTCACTAACCCTCCAAGGCATGCTGTTATTTTCACTAATCCTATTTTATTTTTAACCACATCTCTGGAGGCTGCAATCACTCTCCAATTATCGGCCGCATTCAAACGTATGGACAACAAATACTGCAAACTGCAATGATTTAGCTTTTAACCATAATATGAACTCCCTTACAGCCACTGTAATGCTCGTTCGCTTTATTATAGAAATCAAACATAACATAGTTATGTTTAATTTATAGTTATAAAGTTGGAAATCTGTTTAATTGTTATCCTGTCAGTACTTACAGTTTAGTTCGTGAAAGAAGAGCTTTTGATGACGTAATTTCCTTATAGATTGATGTTTCCAGGACGTAAAAGCGCCATCTATTGCTAAAATCCGTAATTGAATCTTATAAAATTATGAAAACATTCTAGTTTTTCTATTTTCTACAGTTACGAATACATAATAGTAATTAAAATTAAAATAATGACAAACGTTCCACACTATTCCCCTTGTTTGGCAATGCAAAGTTTGTCCTAGAACTTTCTAGGTCATGCTTATGCGATCCCAAAACGACGCCATCTTGGATTGACTACTCGGAGTTCAAGTTGATGACATCATGACTGGTGATGTTTGCTCCAGACAAAATCGATCGCTGTATTACGACCATAGATGGCAAACCCTTCTTTTTTAAAAAATACTTTAGATGTTAGTCCATCTGGAATGCTGGGCTGTTACGTAGAACACAGAACCAGTGAAATTAAAATGAATATTCATTATTTTGAGATCATTCCTAAATGTATAGGAGATATATAACCGATGGAAAACTCTGAATATTTTTGTGGTTTTTGTTTGTTTTATAATCTTTAAGAAAATTCGAGATTTAGTTAGTAGTCTTTCAAAAATGGCATCTACACATTTTTGAAGGCAAGAACTTGTAGCGCTGTTAGGATGTGAGGAGAAACCCAGCTGGAGTTAAAATTGAAATTCAATTATTATCTATAAATTAGAATACACCAGTACTAAGGCAAAAACTCAGGTAAGAAAATTACCCGGTACCGAAAAAGATGAATTTTTTCTGAAAAATAATAAAGAAAGGAAAGGAAATTAAAACTAATAGATAAAGGTGAAATTTCTGTGAAAATTAAAAAAGAAATGTATGCATTCATTGCAGGAAATTCAATGCTATATCATCACATTCTTGCTTTTTTTGTTTTTGGAAATAAGCCAACAAAGAACAAAAAACTTGTAAGAAGCAATATTTGCAATATCGTTCTCTACTGATGCGTTTGCTTCTAACATTAGTACAATTGTTCAACTTTCATTGTTTGTAATAATAGTTTAATCCCACACTTTCTAATAATAGCGTTATGTTGTGCATTCTAACAATAGTTGCTCGTGATTTTTATTCTGAACTCGTCTTAACGAAATTCAGTTTAAACGAATTGGAGGCATTTGTTTCAAAATTCGGCGTAATGTCTTTTCTCTTAACTTTCGGATCAATCTTTTCAAATGATTCGTAAATTGGTGTTCTACTAAATCGAGATCACTATGTATCTCTGGAAAAATTAAAAGGTAAAAATACTTTTTAAAATTCATTCTGCCTTGCAAACAACCTGATCAGATTTATTCAGTGTAATCTTAGTAAATCCATACTGAATACTTATTTCAACCTTTTATTTATTATAAAAGCAAGAAATGATTAAATGATTTGTGCTAAGTAATTTTCAGAAATATTTTTTTTGTATTTTTCTTATTTTTTTTGGATTATTATATTAAAAGATAGTGTTAATTCGTCTTTGGCTTAAATCCATAATATTAAAATTAATCCCTAATATCAGCCTAAAAAGGACAGTTTGTTTTTATCATTTGCGAATTTCATAGTTAAGGCGTGAAATGATCATTTATATTTGTCTTGCTCTAAAAAATCCTTTGTCTAAAGTTAAGATCGAGTTAAAGTTAGGTTCGAGAATGAAACAGTACCTTCACTTATCATTATTGTTTTTATTTTCATTTTTGTTCTTTATAAAAAAAGTATTATTATATATGACGATAGCTTTTCCTGAAGCTTTGATTTTTTAAAATTTAATTACTTTTAATTACTACTATTACATATTTTTTGATTTTTAAACGTTGTAGCCTTGTTCCTTGTAATATAAATTTCTTTAATTTTGACAGTTGATTCGCATCACTACACTTTCGTTCATATTAATATGTTATCAAAGTTAAATATACAAAGTTCTTATTTTTTTAATTCTATATTATGAACTTCTATTTTGTGCTTATTATAACTCTGTTAAATAAAAATTTGGTTTTTTGAAGTTAATATTTAATCCAGCTTTGAAGCTATCAGAGGCAAATTTTTATGTGGTCCATTATCATTCCTTAGAATTCTAAGCAGGCATAACAATATCATCCAACAACGTTTCCATTATTATTGATGCCTGAATACTTCTTGAAATACTTCTATCAATAGTTATTATCTGGCTGTCTAATATGTCTCTATCTTGATCTTAGTTGTTAATATATCATATCTGATAATTGTTTTTGGTGAATATAAATAGCATCAAATTGGCCATTTCTCTAAGCAATAATAAAAAGCAAACTTAATAACAGAATCAGAAAAGCCTAATAAGTTCAATACAAAATGATATCTCATGTTCATTGAATCTATCATTGCTTTAGGGACGACGTTTCATTAAGGTAAAATACGCAGTCGCCGAAGAGTCATTCCATGATAATTCAAAAAATTCTTAAATAATTTTTCGCATCACCATTTTTGATTTTGATGAAAATTTGTGTGTGCATTCTACCTACCTCCTAACCTTGTAAATGTCTTTGGTACATTTTTAAAAACTTTTTCTTTTGAGCTGTAACTTTCTTCCAGTCAAAGCTACAAGGCTCAGTCATTCCTCATTTGAAAGATAAAAAAAAATCTTTTTTTTGTGTGTTATTACAAAATTTGAAATTTTCTCACGACAAAGCCTATTTTTTTCAGTTCAAAGTTCACCTAACAAAACTAATTTTTTACCAGTTTTGGAAATTTTAAAACTTATGAAGGGCTTGGAATATCAAGTCAAATAATTTGTTTTTCTTAAATACATGTCCATGGATACTATTTGCGTAAAAAAAAAATGGCTTGTTATTCTGACCCCTTCGTAAGATATGATTCCCAGAAGTAGTGAAATTTTCTGAAGACGCAGTTTTTAAGGCAAAAATAAAATTTCATGTGGGGGGAGGGGTAAAAATATTTTTATTCATGTGAGCTTAAGTATTTTTTTACCTGCTTCACAAAAAAAAATTGATTTGTTATTCAAAGTTGTTTGGGAGTTACAAGGGCCTAAAGTTCTAAAAAAATTACACTGAAAAACATGTTTTTTACTACTAATTAAGAGTCATACTCAGAATGCAGCAAACATGATCTCCCAACTTCGGGCGAGGGGTTACTGTAGACTGTCTAGGGTTTATAGGTTCTTTGGTTTGAACAATGGGAAAATCTGATGATATGGATCATCTATCTGGTCTCAGTAGAATGAAGCTGCGGAAAGACCGGGTTTGAGGTACTGGTAGTGCTGTTTTATATCTGTTCTTGAGGCCCTTTTTTTGCTGCCTTGACATCGTCAGAGGTATCATAGAAATGCTTAGTATTTAAATATTTAAAGACGTCAGATTTAAAGACAATATTTAAAGACATCAGATGGTTTCAAAATTTTGATCGCTCGTATATCGCTGCCAAGTAGCCTCCTGAATGTTCCCTCAATCTCATCATATGGGCCTTTTCCATGTGACGTGGTGAAGAAGTGCCACACTTCTTTAACTCCAAAGTCCTGTTCATGGTGCTTTAAGTTACTGAAGTTTTTCCTATTTTTATATTGTGATGCTGAGCCATCTGAAAATAGCCTATTATTAAAATTGAAGGATGGTCGGACTTGAGTTTTCGGAAGAGGATCTTTTGAAAAGCAAATAATGCAACGGTATGTTATGAAAAAGGTAGTCACTATATCAGTGGCGGACAGGAGGAGGGGAACAACATGTGCTTAGTCGTGACTCAACTACTTCCGGAGATCGTATACTAAGTCGATATATGTATTTTTGTTATTATTTCCCATTCTGAATATGACTCTGAATATTTTATTCGTAGTATATAATATGTTTTTTCCGTATAATTTTTTTTAGAAATTTAGACCCTTGTAACTCCCAAACAACTTTAAATAACAAATCAATTTTTCTTATTTTGTGAAGCAGGTAAAAAGTACTTTAGCTCACATGAGTAAAAATATTTTTACCCCTCCTCCCACATGGAGTTTTTTTGCCTTAAAAACTGCGTTTTCAGAAAATTTCAATACTTCTGGGGTATTGAATATATCTTAGAAGGGGTCAGAATAATAAGCCAATTTTTTTTACACAAGTAGTACCCATTGACATGTATTTAAGAAAAACTAATTGACTTGATATTCCAAGCCCTTCATAAGTTTTAAAATTTCAAAACTAGTAAAAAATTAGTTTTGTTAGGTGAACTTTGAACTGAAAAAAAAAGCTTTGTCGTGAGAAAATTTCAAGTTTGATAATAACACACAAAAAAAGATATTTTTTTTATCTTTCAAATGAGGAATGACTGTGCCTTGTAGCTTTTGACTGGAAGAAAGTTACAGCTTAGAAGAAAAAATTCTGAAATATCATTTTTTTGCTTTCGGCTGTAGCATAAAATTACCTACATTTGAAAGGGTAAATTTTTAAAAAATATATCACAGACATTTCTAAGGTCTAGGAAATAGACAGAATGCACACACAAACTGTTATCAAAATCAAAAATGGTGATGCACACTGCATTTCTTGAATTAACATGGAATGACCAAAGGCCTCGCGTCCTTTATTTTTTAATAACAGTATATTAATTATAGTAATACATTGTGTATAGACTGTAATATACAGAGGGTTGTGTTTACAATTTATGGTAACGATTTGCATGGCGCATGACGACGCAACCAATCACAGTAGGTATGCAAATTTATGCAAACGTACAGGTGAGTACTTAAAGATTAGTGTGGAGGGGTGCGGGTTAGTTTGTTCGGAGAAATGCCACCGAATGTGTCACAGTTTTGGGAAGGGTACGTTACAGCCCTTTCCGATGCGAAATTTAGTTATTCCGCAATAATTACGGCATGTAGAAAAAGAGGTTTCACCATTTCGAAGAAAGGAGTTCATAATGTGTTGGCTGTTGTTGGTTTGGCCCGTACAGGACAGATTTCCGGGACTCAAAAGCAAGCAAATCCAAGTCGCACAAAGATTGTCATTCAGAAAGTCAAGAAAATGGTGACTGGGATCAATCCAGCGACCCAAAGGACCATTGGTGCGAAGGTAGAAACATCTCTTCGTACCGTAAACAAGATTATCCATAAAGATTTGGGACTTCAAAAGAGACATAAAAGCAAGGTTCACAAGCTCTTACCAAAGCACATTTCAGAACGTAAGACAAATTGCAGAAAACTGAAAGAACGACATCTGGCTGGGGATAAATGGAAGTATGTGGCCACATTAGACGAAGCATGTTTATCTGTCCGACTGCAATAAACCAAGGGCGATTTTCTATCGCCCAATGGGAGCCAAATCGTTTCCAAATTGGTACAGAGAATGTCGTGAAACTTTTTCGAAGGGATTCATGATCGTTGCGGGTTATTCCTATCAAGGCAAACTACAGATACGGAGGGTGGCTCAAAATGTAAAGGTGAATTCTGCGTACTATCAGGATCACGTATGATACCAATTTACACACAGGAATTACCTGTTCTTTACGGAAACGACGTTTCCAAGGTCCGTCTCCACCAAGACAAGGCGTCCAGCCATACGTTCAAATCGATCCAGAATTTTCTGACACGAATGGAACAACAAACCGGAATCCAGGCTATGCCGTTTACCGAGATACCAGTGAAGTCTCCAGACGCATCGCCCATGGATTTTTGCGCATTTGGACTATTAAAACGAGCCTTGGGAAGACGACGTCCTCTTCATTGGATGGACTCTGGAAACGTTGTCAGCAGGAGAGGCAACGTATAAGTCTTCCCGTTCTTCGCAGTAGTCTCCTGCAATGGAAACTGCGCTGCAGAGCGATAGCAGTATCTCATGGCCATCAAATAGAGCATGATCGTTGGTGGAGAAAGGGAATTTCTGGGAAATAGACCCGAATCCAAATCGTTACCATAGATTGGAAACAACCCTCCGTATAAGAGACCATAACACACAAGTCTTATTAAACAAAAATATACTTCTTTCACATAACATATTTCGAGAATTTCTCGTCTTCAGATGTGTACATAACTAAAAACACAAAGTAACCAGAACTACATCATAAATTACAAAGAATATTCTTAATAATAACATCAAGTTAAACAGTATCATTTTAAATCATATAACAATGCATTCCGGATTGACACTTCTGTTATAACATCTATGCGTATTAATTATTAACGATTCGTAAAATTTTCTTAGATAACAATCCTTTTCTGTAGCAAGAATTATTGGATTGTCATGCATAATTTCATGCCCTGTTTGTTGATTATGAATTGTCGTTAAATATTGCTTATTACGACAGTGAAAGGTCCTATCCCTAGTGCTAAAACTCTAGGGAATATGACTTCACGCCCAAAACGTTTTCATAGTACCTCAAAAGTTTGTCTTGAACCTGAGTTTGTTTGGACCTCAGCTTAGTTGGTAACACGAAGATCGTTCCTTCATGAA
>JAFIDM010083036.1:0-10961 GCA_023159025.1 Thereuonema tuberculata | reverse complement strand
AGATTATAAATAAGAAAGTTTCTCTAAACATGCAGCTTTAAAATCAAGATACAAATCCTGAAATATCTTCTTTATTTCATTAATTCTTCTCTATAATATGTTCATTAATGTTTTTAATCAGTTGTTCTTATCCTGTAATCTGTGGATCCCCGGAGCCCCGCTATTTCCTGACAGGGTCCACGAAGGAATAAATAAATATTAGTAGCTTTTATAGTTAAAAACAACTGTGTTTTTTTATTTAATTTGACACCAGAGTTCTGTATACAAATTTGGATAATTGGAAGCAATTAGAAAATTTAAGTCGTTTTTAAGTAATTGGTGTATTTTAAGGCTAATAATAAAGGCTATTATTTCAAGCCTTATAGTTATATTATAGGTAAACGGATATGCTAATCAAGAGATATGCTAATCAAGACTTTAAGTAAAATTCCTATGAAATAATGAATAATTCTGTTAAAAGAAACTAAGAATTTCCTAAGAAATTTCTAGAAATAAATTCAATAATTTTTAACATTGCTTTTCATATTTTATTTTGTTAAATAACCTAGGCTGATGAATATACTGTATAGTTGTGAATTTTCTTAAAATATTGTTACCAGGCGTTTTTCCGCTCCGCCTTCAGCGCAGTTGACTCGACCAACCCTGCATCCCTCTAGCGAATAGACCAGTCTTGAGCCTCGTTTTGAGGCATGAAACGCCTATAAAACCAGGCGCAGAACGTCGTCGGGCAGAAGCCCGCCCAGGTCTCCAATAGGAGGAGAACATAGGATCTCGTCGTGGGCAACCGCCCAACAAGGAGTGTCTCCAGTTGGAGCAGAGGATAGGATCTCGACTGTGGGCAACCACCCAGTTGGAAGGATTCAACTTAGGAGAACGAGTAACGGAACGACAGTGGGTAACAGCCCGGATAAAGGATCTCCGTGGAGGAGAGAACAGAGCGGAACGTCCAGAGACTAGCGCCCGTACAGAGGACCTCCGTTAGGAACGGAGTATACGAGGACGAAGTGGGACAACCGCCCATTAAGAGGAACTCCGTTGAAAGGGGAACCAAGCAGAACGACTTGGACTTCAGACGGTGGCCCGACAACAGAGGGTTCGACTGAAGAATCCCAACCGGGAGAAGGCAGCATCGATTGGCGCCAGCCCGAGAGACGGCATCCCATTGTTTATTTGGAGAAGGTCCATCCAGTAGTCCCAATCGGGACGGAGAAGACCTCAACTGTGAAGCCAGTTACAACCGAAGCGGTCCCAGTAACGATCGACGGCAACGGGAAAAGTCAACCCCTTGCCGTGTGAAGAAATCCCTTCGCCGCAGTGTTACAAAGAGGCCAGGTCATCATCCGAAGACAACCCTTGCCGTAATGAGTCATCCCATCGCCGCAGAGTACCGAAGAGGTTCGGCATAAGGCCTTAGACGTCGAGGATCGAAGTCCGTGACCGCCCTTAGAAGCACAGTCACCGTGGACCTTTACGGACGTCCCGTCAACAGAAGGAAGACAACTCAGTGGGACCGAAGACTCGATATTTAACTGTAATCAATCCTAACCGTCTTAATAAAAGTCTCTATTATTTATAACCTCTTTGTGTTCAAGTCTCATTCCGTTACCCCGCTACCGTTCGTTTGTGCTCGACACAAATCGTGGTAGCAATATATATTATACTAACACGAACAATTAATAATAATAAATCTCAATTTTTAACAATCAATTTTATTCCCCATTCTGAACATGACGCTGAACTAGTAGTGCAAAACATGTTTTTTCAGTGTAATTTTTTTACAATTATAATTTTTACCTTATAATTCCCAAACGACTTTGAATAACAAATCAATTTTTCTGTTTTTCGAAGCAGTTAAAAAGCAGTTAGCTCACATGAGGAAAAATATTTTGAACCCTCCTTTTTTGCCTTAAAACATTTTTCGCCACAAAAACTTGACCTTTTTTTTTGCCTTTAAAATTGCGGTTTCAGAAAATTTTAATAATTTTGGGTATCATATCTTACGAAGGAATCAGAATAACATGCCATTTGTTTTTTTTTTTTTTTTTTTTTGTTTTTTGTTTTTTACACACACCCACACAAATAGTAGCCATCGACATGTATTTAAGAAAAAAAAATGACTTGGTATTCCAAGGCCTTCATCAGTTTAAAATTTCAAAAATTTGTAAAAAATTAGTTTTGTTAGGTGAACTTTAACTTGACAAAAATAGGCTTTGTCTTTACAAACTATCCAATTTGGTAATAACACATACAAAAAAAAACAGATATTGCTTTTATCTTTCAAATGAGGTATGACTGAGCCTTGTAGCTTTGACTGGAAAAAAGTTACAGCTCGGGGGGGGGGGGGGGGAAAGGTCTGGAATACTTTTTTGATTTCGGATGTAGCATAAAACCACTTATATGTGAAGGGGTAAATTTTCTAAAAATATACCAACATCAGTTCTAAGGTCTAGGAGTAGGTAAATTGCACACAAAAAGTTTCATCAAAATCAAAAATGTTGATGCTGAAACTCATTTAAAAATTTCTTGAATTAACAAGGAATGACCCCCTTTGCAAATACTTTCTTCATGTATTTAAATAAGAAAAATTTAATTGACAAAATATCGTTTCTAATTATGAAAAAGTTTCCACTGTAAGAAATTCAAAGTTTTCCTAGAGTAAGATAATTTGCTAAACTCTGTTACAGTGAAACTGCAAGGATTCCTTGTTCAAACATCAACTAAATAAAACTGATTAAAAAAAACCCAGGTTCTGAGCTCTAAACTTTTTTTTTCTTTTTTTCTTCTTAATATTGACATAAATTGAAGTGTCTATAAATTATCGGAGATGAAATCATCATCATGACCTGCGAATTCGTATTAGAAGGTACGCGGTCTACGGAACCCTAGTGATCCCTGAAGGGTTTTCCCCTAGGAGAAGCCGTAGCTAATCTAGGGAACAGATACTGGAATGGTTCCCCATTGCCTTTTCCAGGACGCCATTACGGAATGACGTCAGACCGTTGAGAAAGTGAAGAGGAGCCTGACAAAAACAGGAACGGAAATTGAAACATTCATGTTCTCGACCGGGATTTCAATTCGGGTACCGGCACATCAGCCACACGGCAGGCGGCCGCCTGAGACCGCATGACCACATGAGATGAAATAATAAAATAAAATCTTTCAAGTTAACTACTGTCATTTTAAATATTCAAATTATTAAACAACTAGCAGCAAAGCCTGTCGGACGCCAGGCATAAAACAATCTAAAAATCATATTGTTATCAACTATCAAATATAAAGTAAATGTAATCTAAATACTGTGCTAGCTTGTGAACGAAGCTTCTATGGGAAAAATGGTTTTGAGTTTCAAAATCAGCGTAAAAAAACTGGTAAGTATGCCAAATTTTCTTGAAGTATATTTTGTTAGAAATGTTAGGAAGTAATTTTTATTTAATTAGTAAAAGAAATAATCTACTCATGAATGTAAAGAAAAAGTACTCTGTACGAGCTCGTTTTTGAGAAAAGCGAACAAAACTTAAGGTGGTATAGATAAAGTAAAAATATATAAAAGAATCAAGCAACACTAAAATCTAAAGCACCCAAAATTTTATAACTTCAAAATTGGCCGAAGGGAATACATGCAGATACACTTGAGAAAACAGATAAATATTAAAACATGAAAATATTCAATCAATATCCCGTTCACTGAGGGGAGAGTCCTCAACTCACAATCAAATCAATACGGTATCGAATAATAATACATGTCAATAAATATATATATATACATAAATGAAAACAAACAAACTTAAATGACAGTTAGTAGATGATTATAATATAAAATTGTCACAATTGGTTTTTCCTTTTCTCTAAGGAAAGTCTCAATGTTTAATGCGACATAATTCACATAAAATTTAAACACTAAGAAAAGCCAGTTCACTTTCCTCTTAGCCAGTTTAGGAATGTTTCTTTAAGAATGTTTTTAAATGTTGTATTAATGTCTTTAAGGTGAAAGATCACGTTGAATAAAAAAAAATCGGAAAGTTTGCAAACAAGATTTGTACGTACAATACAACAATAAGCCCATTGGGATTTGTCACTTACTCTTGCCATTGTTGACAGCGATACACTGTAGGATCCCAGGTTAACAATAAGACAGCAAGTTTTCTCGCACTTTCACATCACAGCAACACTAGCTATCGCAGAGAGAAAACATCGGAGCGACATAACACAGCACCAAAAGTCCACCGCTCTTTGGGGCACCAGAGATGAAGTTTGCTCGGACACAACTCTATGCACTTTGCGGTTATTCTTAGCTGGCACTGGGACGGCGACTCTCATATTCCGACGTCTTACATTTCAGGAGAACACTTCTGAAATACTTGACCAAATTGTGGGCCGTTACATACGCACCATCTTCATCTGTCGACCAACGAAATTATATACACACCAACTCTAATTTAAAATTAAAAATCAGAATTAAAAACTAAAATGAAGTAAAAACAGATAAAAAGTGGAGCTACAACTTGACCTACAAAGCGAATCAACGCCTCCGATATCTGTGTTTATAGAATCTAAAAATCAAAATATCAAAAAATAAAACATAAATATTTTAACCAATAGAAAGAAGGGTGACATCAAGTCAACAAGTGACGTATGAATAGTTAATTGACAGATTAATGAACAAGGGGAAAACAAACTAAAAGAACGTTTTGAAATAAACAGAGCAATCAAGTAGAAACGAGAAGGAAATAATAAATTAATTAATGAAAACGGAAAACAAGATGACATGAATGATGAAATAAGGATAAACATGCTAGAAGAAATAGCAAAATATATGATATAAGATTTTGAAAAGCAAATTTTTATAAGACTAATTTCTCAAAACCCAAAGTCGAAAGAAAAACAAATAAAAATATGAACTGAGAATAGAAAAGACCGTAACAGAATTTCAGTTAAAATTTCTTGGAAACAACATGGAATGAAAAAATGAACTAATATTTCGTTCAATTTGAGTACCCTTGATTCAATGGTACCATTGAGAACCTTGGATCTATCTTAATAGCTTAATTATATCGAGTTACAGACAGACGGACAGACAGACAGACGGACAGAGGAAATTAGCAAATTATATAAGTTGATACAAAGTAACAATTTTTTTAAATGATGAAAGGAACTTCGACAAACTTAAAATTATGCTAAAAATATGAACAGCAAACAATTTAGTTTTTATTTTTAAATTGTTTGTTATAAATATTTTAAACATAATTTTAATGTTTCTTTGTGGAAGTTCCTTTCACCATTTAAATTAACGATTTATTACAACACACGTAAAACCTCACTTATTTATACAAAATAACAAAAAAAAAGGCAAAATAACATAAAAAAAAAAAATAAAAACAACACTGACGAATTTCATCAACTTTTTTTTTTTAATTTCTTTGCTAGCATTTTTTATCTTTAATTTTCATTGGTCTTAACTGAAAACGAAGACAATATTTTTAAAAGCTAATTTTATTTTGTAATAGTTGATGAAAATAAAAGTGAAATTTATAATTTCTGTCTTAGTATTATCTTCGAAAAGTTCCATTTTTCGATTTATTTATTGATTTATTTTCGTGTATTAGATCGTTTATAAATTTAATATTTCAAATAATTTGGATAATTTAAAAAGTATTTTTCTTTGTTTTTTTTTCAAAAAATTAAGCCCTCTATTCATTATCTGATAGAAGAGAATGATGTTGATCAAATAGAAAAAAACGCGCTGTCTATTACGCAGTGATTTGGACACCCCCCCCTCCCTCCCGGAAAAATATCTACTCTAAAGTTTTCAATAAACCACTTAATGGATTGTATTGAAATCTTTGCAACAGTTTATTTTTTTTTTTTTGGTTGAAAAATCGAAACTCATTAAAAAATTATGCAATCTTTTGTTAAGAGAGATGCTACTGCTACAACAAGTGTTCAGAGTATTGATGGTTGTATTTCAACCATAAACTGATCTTTCAATTCTTGAAGCCATCACAGAAAATTCAAATTACCAGAATGCTAAATAGGTTTTCTGAGGAAACATTCACAATATATTCAATTATTTATTTCTTGCACAACTGTTAACCAATATCATTTTGTTAATTATACTATTAGTAATTTCATGATCATTTATTCATTTGAAACAAACAAAAGTGAAAACGAGGCTTATTATTCAAAGCAGAAATCAAAATTGAAATTTACTAAAAAGAGGAACGAATGCAAGCAAACCTATTTTAAAGCTGGTAAAGTATAATTTATGGTAATACTGTATTTCAAGTACAAATCTTTAAAAATTATTACAATATACTATTTGCTTAACTTGATAATATCTTCCTTTATTCATAAAATTGGATTAGGAATTTTGTAGCTGCAGAAGTCAAAACCTGACAATCTAAGGTAAATTTAATTTCAGAGAGATTTTCAAATAAAAAGTAATTTTGTAAAATTTTAGAAATAGTCTTAAAAATTTTTGATGGATTGGCAGAAAAGTAATGACTGAGATTTTAATGATTGAAGAAAAAAAAAATCTTTTTTCATAAGATATGTAAACACAGAAAATAAAAATAAAAAGATTTTTAGATTGTCAAATACGGATTCGTTTTAATGATGTAGGTTTTCGCCATCTTGGAATGGATTAGACAAGTTCATAGAAATTCGAGACAAAATGAATGGTTTCGTGGATGAAATAATTGAAGAACATATTGAGACTTTTGACAGTAAAAATTCACGTGACGTCATTGACATGTATTTATTAAAATGGAAGGAATTAGGAATTAAACCTGATCAAGACCCGACTCTTATTCTTTATATTCTAGTAAGAGAATCACTGTCATAATTTGTTTCTCTTTCTTAGATGACGAATACTTAATAATAAAAGATTTGCCAGTTTTGATTAATTTAGGATGACTTTTTTTCAGTAAAATACAAAGGGGAATAGAAGTTAAACTTTTGTTATTTTAGGTGTAATGGTTTTAATAAGTTGTACGTAATCATAATAATGATTTCTTTTCATATTGTAATTCATTTTCGTTTTAGCTTTCAATTTCCAATATGTAACTAAAAGAAACACTTAAAGAAACAATGAAAGTCTGAATGAACAGAATAGAAATTATGAGAAAAGTAATATTGTATTATAATTACTATTTGTATGTGTATATGATCATGTGAGAATTTACAGGACGATATCCAGGGACGTAGCCAGAATCATATTCAACAAGTGATAAAAGTTTAAGGCATTCTAAACACTATAGGCAACATAGAAAATGAATTTCTTAAACTAATGCCTGTCGTTGCAGGGTCTCAGCAAACCTATTAAAGATTTCATTTTTCAGCTCATCCTTTTTTTATGAACCATCTTCCTCCATGATGATATCTTTTTTTGTGTGTGGACATTTCCTTTCAACGAGTTGCCAGAGGTAAAATTACAAGTTTATTGATCTGGTAGCACGAGAATAGGGAAAGTGATAAAACACTTACGATGAGTCTCCGGCTCCTCAGAAGTCTTCTTCTGGAACCCGGGTCTGATCCTTGGACTGAACTATTGTCGTACATTTTATAATATCTTTAAAGAAATGATTACACTAGCCTGCAATGGTTCTGTTTTGTAACTTTTGATGTTTGATTCCTATGTATGTTTTAGCGCTGAATCCAAAAAGGATTTTAGTTTTTTTCATCACGTCAAATTGTTTTTCATAATCACAATTTGTCAAATCTAGTATTTGTCGAAAAATATCACAAATATGAGACTTAACGAAAGAGTGAATAAGGTTTGTTTCGTATAAACGTATTATTTTGCGACTTATACTAGACATAATATAATAGAATATAGAAAATAAAAAACTTACGATTTTAGTCGTTGTGTCGATGTCTCTTTGGACCAGCCATGCTCTGTTTCAGGCGTTTCCGTGCATGTGCTGTTCTGGGATCATCTCGGTGTAACTTCTAGCAATAGTCCGCCATCATTGTAGTATTCCATCTTCCTTACTAACGCTTTTCCATTTCTTTGATGTCCTGATGGAATCTCTCACCTATTTCTTCACTAATAGCACCCAGATTCTCAGAAAAGTATCCAAATGTGAATGTAGGAAATGAACCTTCAAACTCATGGAACAACCTACATTTTGGTACTCCTGCAGCATAGTCTCAACGATAGACTTGAAATTCAGATCCTTCTTGTTGCTGAAAAACTTGGTTACTACGACTTTAAAAGCGACCCAGGCTTTTTTTTCAGCAACTTCCATTTCTTTCTCAAAATTTCCATCTTCGCAAAATTTTCTAATGTCCGAACCGAAAAGACACCCTCTTTTAGTTGTACTGTTGACAAGGCTGGAAATGTTGCAAATGTACAGGAAACATTTATCATCTTTTGGTAAAGCTTTCACAAATTGCTTCATCAAGTCTAATTTAATGTGTAGAGGTAGAAGGAGAACTTTTGTCGTGTCGATGAGAGGTTTTTTGAGCACATTTTTTACTCCAGTTTCAATGAAGCTAGTTGTGGCCAATCTTTCTGTTTCCAATGATTTTCCCTGTCTCTGCTATCCCACTCACATTAAAAGACAAGGAAACTTTACTTACCCGCCTTCCTGTCCAAGGATCATCGATATTACTTTGAGATCACCACACATGATCCACTTATGATCGTCGTACTTAATTTTCTGGAGAACAAATTTTAAATTGTCGTACTGTTCTTTTAAGTGTACAGAATGCCCTATGGGTATTGACGCATACATGTTTCCGTTGTGAAGCAGGACAACTTTAAGGCTTCGTTTCGACGAATCGATGAATAGTCTCTAATCAGTGCTTTCGTACGACATGTTGGATCTCTTAAACAGTCCAAACACATCTTTGCAGAATACTAAGTCTCCTTCTTCCGAAAAGTATGGAATAAAATCTTTTTCTCTGTACCTGGACCAGGAAAACGAAGCGCCAGCTGCGAGCAAATTCTTATCTTTAAGCCGTAAACTACGCAATTCTTAAGTCTCTTTGTTCAGTTGTAGTTGCGAATCAAATTGTTTAGTTCAGTTTATATAAATGGTTGTGGAGCAGAATTGCCAGGTTCATACTCCTCTTCGTTATCTTCTTTTTATTCTTCACATTGAAATCGTGAACACCGGTGAAGCAAAATTTACACTCATCACTATGATTTTGTGGCTCTCACCAGACCATCGGAACGCCAAATCTGAAAGCATGTTGTTCACCCTTTGACCATCGCCTCAGTCCTTCAATACACGTGTAGCAAACATAGAGGGGTGCCCAAGTTTTGTCTTGATCTTCTACTTTTATACTGAAATATGCGAGATAAACTTGCCGCACGAACGTTGTTATATGTCTTTTTTGCCTTGGCACCATTAACTCACCACTAATATAACAAAAGGAATCTGCAGACTTTTTACAGCCTCTTGACGCCATTTCGAACACTGTATGTTGGCTTTTTAGAGTATATCCTCCGACACAAATACTTTTGATCGCGGAGGATACGAACCAACGGTTGCTCCAACACTGACAGTTGAGATGTACAACACGTTTAATGACGAAATTGCTGCCATCTGCCGGTTTATGATGCCGGTCTATTACAAATTCCGTGTTTTGAATATAAATTTGAAATTTAAATAATATAATAATATGCTGAATGGTGTTCATCTTACACCAATAGATTCTTAGTAGGCTAATACTTAACAATTTAGCAATTATTAATTATTAATACATAACATTGACAATTTATCAATTATTAGAACATAACGATATTTTACATTGTCAATTTTATTTGACATTATCATTTATTCTAAATAAAAATTGTCAATTACTCTTAATAACAGTTTTTCAATTATTAAAATTTTACAGTATTTTTACGGAGATCTTGTTATTTACTGTGACTTCTGGCTGATAATCGCCACGTATCTCCATGGGCGGATTTACGGGGGAGCTAGGGGGTGCGCCGCACCCCCAGATTTTTGGGATGATAATATTTTTTACAGATAAATAAAAATGTTTTCTATTATAATAATTTTATAAATTTAGTTTGAAAAAATATTTTATTTCTTAAATAATCTAGAACCTACTTCATTTGTCTTAAGATGTTAAAACTACAATAACACGAGAGACGTGAGTCGCTTAACTAGAACAACTATTTCGAAGGGAAATAGTCGAGTGTACACTAGTACTGCGAAGGTGTGTGAGCGTGCGTTGAAGTTTTTACTTCCCAGTTCTTGACTTTTTTGTTAGCAGAAATGAAAAGAAGATTTTCAGAAAACAGTTGAAACTGGCAATTTCTTGTGAACAGTTTTTGCATTTAAATGTTTAAAAAAGTGTTTTCTTCATAAACAGTTATCCCATAGCAAGTGTTAATGTAAAATCGTTGAAAGCGGAAATGCAAATCGCAAATCTCGTTATGCGAGAAAAAAAACGGCACTGAAAATGTTTTAATAAATTTGGAAACTTCCTCACTGAAAAAAATTATTCCAGCTCTGATCGAAAGCGTCAATGATAGAACCTTCCCGAACTTGTATAAGATGATGTGTATTGCATTTACTTTGCCATCCAACAGCGCAACTTGTGAACGCACATTTTCAGCTATGCGAAGAATAAACAACTGGCTGCGTTCGACGATGAATGAAGAACGTCTATCTGACTTGATGGTTCTGTTTTCGGAAAGTGATATTGTGAAGGCCATGGACTATGACAAACTTGCAAATTTGTTTTTATCAAAAGGTGGACGAAAATAAGGTAACTTGGAACAAACCATTAAATATAATAAGACATTAGATATTAATGAAGCAGTAATAACTCAAAAGTAGTCTTTTGATTCAAATGTTTTCTTATGAAGTTTGTATTTTAATAAATTCACTTAATCAGATTTGTTATGTACGTTTTTAGATTCCTTAGTTCTTTATTAACAAACTTCACAAAATGAGTCAAGTTCAAAAAATTTCTCAAAATGTTTTTCTAGCGGTGACATT
>JAFIDM010083034.1:0-10962 GCA_023159025.1 Thereuonema tuberculata | reverse complement strand
AACTTCACCCGGACTGCGAAAATCTCCTCAGACAAGAATATAGCCATTATCATATCCCACTTTTCTTTTAGAACCAAACACACATTTGTAAAGTTTATAATAAATTCTCCACCTAATCCAGTTACTACATTTCTGTCTTAGAAAATGTTATGTACTGTTTATTTTTAATTAACTAATTATGATGTCAGCCAGGTACAAAGTTTACTTGAGAATACAAATATATTTCTCTTTGACTGGAACTAAGTAAGAACTGATTTTAAGGTGGTTTGTTTTCTGATTTATTAGAAATTTTGTAGAAGATGTTGTGTAATGTTTACTGACTCAAAATGAAGCGTGAAAGAATATATATTTTTTTTTTTTCCACTACAGCTATTACTTTTCTTCTGATACTAAAGTTGTTCTTTTGTTTATGCATAACGTAATCATTTCTTTCATCTCCAACTGCGGTCGATGTCGGGTTCCACACTTGGTCGGCAGAGGGCGCCAATCGCCTGCCGCCTGGTGTCAATCCCCGTTATTAATCAAGGGAGTTCCCGAGGCGAGACGGTGCCAATCCGGACACTTGGCGTGCCGGGTGGTCTGTTCATTATGAGTCTGATGGTCGCCTGCAATTAACCGCTATGTCTCCTTCTATAGCCCCTTGAAACAGTTGGCAAACGCGACATTTACTGCCTGAACACCAATGGGAAAAAAAATGCCCTGGCAAACATAAGAATTCACGGGGAAGTGGCTTCAGTGCTGAGTCGAACTATTCGAAAAATGCCGTTGCAACGAGTTATTCGTAGAAATGATTCGTCTGGAGAATGTGAATCAGTCAAGAAGAAAAAAACCCAAAAACAATCGATCTTAAATCTTAAAAAATGGAAGATGACGATCTTTTACTAGTGGTTAAATTCTGTTACATCTCGAGGATTTGCAGTATTTTTATACTACATGTTAAGAAGTTCTTCCGAACACCATACGAAATAACAGGTCGAAGTTACATAACAAAAATTACAATTAATTGAGATTAATTTTAATTCGTTAAAATCTAATAATCTATGGAACGAGTTTTGCTATTTTATGAGTAGAATTCCAAGTTTAATGCCTAACGAAAAATTTCGTTTATACGATCTTTATTTAAACAAATATTATTTTTTTAAGAATCTTCATTGAGCTTTATATGATATGATATTGTTTGCGAGATGTACACTTTTTTATTTTTACGTTTAATTTTTGTTCAGTTTTTAGAGATTAGAAAGAAAATTTATATTTTGTTTTTTCGAACTTGAATGGATGTTTGGCTCTTGGTCAGTTAATCTCCAACGATCGATCTGTCCTTAAATATTGCACAAGCATTTATTAAAATATGATGATATCGGTTTTTATCTAATTTTCTTAGAATCTACAATAAATATTGAAGTAGTAGCATCGTGTTTTCGTTCTCCCATTGTTGTTCCGGATTTTCAGCTGATTTTCCAATATGTTACATTCGGTGAACCAAGAAGGAATAGCAAATATATAAATACACAATATTAATATATTTCCTGTGGGCAGATTTAGTTAAGGATTGTCATTGTTGATTGAATTAATTCAGTTTAGATTGAGATATAAACAATAAACGAAAATAAGGATCTCAAGACTGTTGAGTGATTCAGACGCTCTTTCTAATGTGGTTCAAGGAATTCGCAGGAAAAAAAAAGCTATAATGGCAGAGTTATTATTATTATAAATATTTTGTTTGCTGATGGTTGGGGTTCGTGAGTCAGAAACGTTGAGAATCATTTATTTAGACAATAACGACATAAGTAGTTACAGAAAGGCTCGGCCGCGCGGTTGGCGTTGTCGCTAGGACATCGGCCTCTCACCTCTGAGTACCGGGGTTCGGTTCTCATGTGGGTTTCGTGATGGTGGACATTCGCGCTGGGCAGGTTTTCTCGGGGTTCTCCCGTTTCCCCTGTACTTCTCCCACCATACTTTCTCAGTCTTTCTCTCCACCTATCCTTCTTTCCTGTGGGATAGTACAATAGACCTTCGGTCGCTGTGCTTGGCTTCTCTGCCACCCACATTCACTACATACATACATACATACATACATACAGAAGGGCTCATTGTGATCTACTTTTAATTCTTAAAAAATTGCATTGGGGGGGGGGTGGGAGAAAGAAAAAACGCAGATTGATAGATCTCTTTACACAAATCGTTCTATCTCTATCCACCCCCACACCAAAAAATAATAATAATAATAAATAAATATTTAAAAAAAAAACTGACACTGAACTTTTTCTTGCAATATTAAACTTTCGAATCCACCCTTCGTTTCGTTAATTGGGGTTATATTCTGTAGGATGACTCCATTGTTTCCATGGAAACGAGTGTTTACCGTTCTCTCAGATTCCAACTCCACTTGTTTCGAAATTCAAAACTTAGCAATCTTATTGAATTCTGAACTTTCTTTTTCTGATCAGGCCGAGGACAAACCCATTAGATTTGTAGGAGGTGTGAAACTGTGGAAAGGTGCTGTCTTCACTGAACCGAACCTTCGGCAGCGTTTGTAATTAAGCCTAACCTCATAGGAACCACTGTTTTGCATAACACGTTGCCTCCCACGTAATTGAAAAAAGTTCAAACAAGAACGAAATTAAGAGAGAAACCCACTCTCTTTGGATGCAACACGAAAGGCTCTGGTGAAATTTGGTAATTTATGCCCTTCGTTTTATTAAACTTTTATCTATAAAAATCCAATATATTCTTAAATAGCAGAGTTGCAGTATTTCAGTGAATTTTCCGTTAAATCTCCACAAATACCAGGCTTTTGCTACGAAAACTTTTTGGTTTAAAGTCTGAAGAAGGGACTTAGAAATGAATTTCTCCTAATGACACGCTTTGGATAGATTTGTAGAACAGGAAGGATTTTTTTTTTTTTTTTTTTTTTTTAAAGTTATTTCAAAAAATAAAAAAAAATACTTGGGTGATGTGAAGAAGTGCCATTGGGACGTAGGTAAATTTCGGGCTGCTGTTCGGTTGAAACTGCCTTTTTCTGTCTTGATTTTCTTTCATCTAACGGGTGTTGTCTCCCTGGCAAAGATGTATTTGACGAAGACTATTTTATAGTTTAAAGAAGTTTCAGAAAAAATAAATTTCTAAATTTCATCATTAAAACAGAAAAAAAAAAAAAGTAATAACAAAAATCACCTTATATAATGAAATGTTTAGAAATTAAGGTCCTACAAATGTTTTCTGTTCGTCACATTTCAATACTGGCTGCTACAACCACAAGCTTTTACTGAGTTAAGATGGCTAACGAATTACTAAACGAATTGGCTTGTTAGGTAACTTGTTTGTTTTTTCTGTGTTGCACATCGCAAACTTTCCTGAATAACATCAGGGGAAAAATAATTATCTTTTGTGGTTTCGTAATAATCAAGTGAAGAAACAAATCCATTTTTTTTTTACGATTTCCTTTTCCGATTTACATTTCTTAGCAAAACCATATTTACTAATTTTTTTTTGGTTGTTAAAATAGGGTTGGGGTATTTTAAATATTTTACGATACAAGTTTTAATGTCCTTAAATTTTTGTGAAAATGTCCTTAAATTTACGGGAATTGTCCTTAAATTTTTTGTTTGAGATTCAGTAGACACTCTGGTTCTCGTCTACCATCATCAAAAGACAAAACCAATAATATTAGCAGGTAAAGATTCAGCAAAAGGTTCTTCATTCTCACCTTGCTTTCATCAGCTAATAACACGATCGAAAGAGAGAAATGACAACATTGCAGTAAAAATGTCGTCTTTACTTGAAAGTCATTTATGTTAAAGTTCAGCATCTGTTGATTTCGAAATAGTAATTTTATTAACTGAAGAGTTATTTATTAGAATTATTTATTTATTTATTTATTTATTTATTTAACTTAGTGTTGGTAAAACAATCGCGGATTTTGATGAAGCACATCATAACAAATGTCACTTATAAATCTCGTAACAAGTCATTATACGTCAACATTCAAAACTTCTGACAATATATATATTGTCTTTGGTATTGGATTACAAATGTCTAATGGAATTCCTAAATTTTTTCAGGTTTCGTTTAAATCCTTCGGAGTCAATCCAAAACTTACGGTGACTGTTGCCTAATAAGTTTTCTAATGAACAAACTGTGGATATGTTACATCGGAAGCGCAGTGGTGCCTCAAAGCATAAAATGTACAATATGTTGTTGCCACCGCATTTGTATAACAAGAATTTGTCTGCATATTATTCAGTTTCTTATTACTATTGGAATCAGCCTAATTTCTTTAATTATTCTACGTAAGAAAAATTACTAAGCATTTACAAAAATTTTTTAGATAGACCATTACACTCCGTTTAATATATTCTAAAAATACAATATTTCTTTTCTTTAAACAGGAAACTTCATCAGATTCTGAGGACAGGAAAACACTTTTGCTCTTCCTCTTCTAGCTTGTTCTCTATTGTTTCAGAATAAGATACTTCATAACTCCTATAATATTTCTAAGTAATATTTTTACACAGACACATTTTTACATTTTAGAAGTCCAGTCGACTTCTAAAAATATAATTATTGTATTTATTACTATTGTATTTTTAGAAGATATTAAATATGAGTGTGTCGATTGGATGTCTTTGTAAAAATACTATTTAGAAATATTACATGAGTTTTTAAGTATCATTTACAAAATTACTTAGTCTTTTAATTAAAAAAATTAAATTACCTTATTAAGTTGTTTGTACAGATGATGACTTACTTTGGCTTTTTGAAATTGAAAAATAAAAAAATAAAATGGTTCTCCTTGGTATTCGTTCTCCTGTGAATTCCTTGTTTTGGAATTTTTATTTATCTAATTTAAATATCTGTTCAATTATTATTATTTTTTTCCCCAAATGGTTCAATTCATCGTATACGCCCACTAGTATTCTTACGGCGATACCATAAAAGGCCATTTTAGTTTTGTAAACTTGGGCAACGTCCCACTCGCGCGCCACCTATGAGTCTCATTCGTATTCGACAGCAGATGTGAACAGCCACGTGGATTTGAATACTGGGCTGTGTTGACAAATGGGATGACAACGGACTGAATGAACCAAGTGGATAACGGTAGATTCATCACAGACAATACTTTGGTTTGTTTATCCTCATCTGAATAAAAGGAGAAGGAAGAAAAAACGAATCGGTTTATTACAAGAGTGCGTAAAAGATTATTAAGACAACTGGATAACAAAAGATGAGCTGAGATAGAAAGAAAATATTTGCAAAGCTTAGATTAATAATTTGATAAAGATTGACTGGAATACTTTTTGCCTTTAGTTAAAAAAAAAAAAAAGAAGCTTAAAATGTGAAACTTTCTAATAAAGAAATATTACCAAAAAAAATTGCTTTTTTTTATTAAATACGCTGGATACTGAAAATTCCGGATTCTTGAAAACTAAGAACTCTACCTGCACAACAATTGTAACAATTTAAATCAGATTATTAGCATTTTACAAAAATGTGTGTATAGAAAACCAAAAAGTTAACTGCATAAATCCTGAAAATATTATAAAATTCTGAGTATGGAAATTATCACTGATTTGCAATTAAATAAAGCAAATATAGTGAAATATCTTAAATAATAGACTATACACATGTATTTAATGCTGATAAGTTTTATTGTAATTGTACTAGATAACAGTAACAAATCTACTTACCATCAGAAATAACTTTTTGATTATTACGCTATCTGTCTTGTGTGTGTGTGCGCCCCCCCCCCCCCCATCAGTAACTTTGATCCGCAGAATGGATTTTCATGAAATTTTATATATGTACATTCGAAGATTATGGAGCATCTAACTTATATACTTGAAATGTTTACCAAAGGGTCATTGTCGAGGAATGAACATAAGAAGATACAAAAAAATACTCATGAAAAGTATATTGGGATTTTAAAAATGGATTCTATCCTATTTCAGTTGATATCTCATTGTCTTACCCAATGAATATTAAATCTTTGTTAAGCCATTTTCCACTCGGGATTAAAAGTAATCCTATTTACACGATGTAAGGAAATGTTTTTAGTAATTTCTTTTTTCCGTCAGAAAATGAAAAATTGATGCTGTTGGTATTCAGTAGATGTTACAATTGGGATATAAATGTAGGTTTTTTTTATCATTTTCACGATTTCAAAAAAATGAATAAATAAATAAAATAAAATAGAAAAAATTTAAGAAATAACTTTTTATGGAAAGTATGTTTTAAGTTCTGATGGGCCCGGTAGCTGAGTGGGTAAGGCTGCGGATTGGAGGTAGAGGGTTCGATTGCCGACCTCTGCGGAGGGCGGGGATATTCCCACGCTCCATTCTCCTCCACACGGGTCCTAGGGCCTACCCAGCCCTCTGTAGAAAGGGTACCGGGTTTCTTTCCCGGGAGTTAAAGGCGGGCGGGCGTCGGGCTGACCACCCGACCTCAACTAGTCCGGTTGGTCATGAAGCGCCGATCACAAAAAGAAAACGTCCGAAGAAGTCCAGGCCAGGGACGAAACGTCACGTGATAAGAATTGTAAATAATTACGACTACTATCGTTTCAATTTTTAGGTTTAGAAATTTTTTTTAAAATATTTAGCATGCCATTTTTAATTTATGATGAAATTTAAAATTTCTTCATGAACTCTGAGATTAATATTATAGTTTAAAAGCACTTTCTTTCTTGGAAAACAGATCAAAAAGACAAACAAATGGAAAAGTTTCTAATCTTAACAATAGGAAGAACAGCTTTTGTGAACTTAGATTCTTTCTCAACATAAAGAAAAAGCGAAGAATACATCATTAATTCTTTGATGTTTCTCTGCGTTCGTTTAACAAATTCCTTTTCGACCATTTTATTTCCTACTTCTTATCATCAGTGCAGTTTATTGAAATTAGATGTAAGTAATCCTTAATTCATTTGGTAAATATTCATAAATCAATAAAGTTCAAAAGTTTTCTGCTTCAGGCAAAAAAAAAGAAAAATGAAAAATGGACTCCTCCGCCCTCTAGTGTACACAATAGGAATTACGATTCTGCTAAGACAGGTAAGACGTGGGTATCTTCATAAATATTTCCTTTTGAAGACTGCCTCGAAATCGGAAGCTGTTTGCATTTTTACTTCTGCTAATGTATATTGGATTTCAAAAAAGAAGAATTTTGAATTGGAGTTGTGGCTAACTTTATTTCGGAATGGCTTTTGATTTAAGAAAAGATTGTTAAACTGTTTCGCCCATTGGCCGTGAGGAGCGCTGTATTCGGGAAGGTGTAATGGCGGGTGTGCCCTGACAGCAACAACTGGCCCTGACCTATCTTGAAAAAAGGTTCGATCCTTCTTCAGTTCCACCCCCTTTCATAAATAAATTTTAATGTCTTACAAAATCCAAGATTAATTGATTCCTTCAGTTGAAATTCAGCCGTTTTAGGAAATGTTTGGTTTAAGTGTACGTTTTTCTTCTAATAGCATTGTTTTATTCCTACTACAAACATTAGCGGTAAAAAAATACAAGTTATAGATGTAAATAATCTAGTTTGGTTTCTTCTCCTTTTATTTGAAATAATATCTATATATAATCAGGTGAAATAATAATGTCCATCGTGATTAAAGTAACTGAAAAGTGTAAATTCGCTTTGTAGAAGTATTTAGCGTTATTAAAAGAAGATCAATTATTAAATATCGTAATATCCGATCTTAGTAAGTGTTCAGTACTGAAACACAAGTGAGACCTACATTGTTAAACTATTGAATCCTTTTTAACTTTGATTTCTAATTAGCTTTCTATCTAGAAGTTCAATAGACTTGTCAAAAACATCATATCGATTCCATATATCATCGATAAAACCCTTTATCACCACAGTGGAAAGGCCGTATGAGTTCCAATCATTTTGATACATTTTGAGTCCGTTACACTAATTGACACAGTGAGTTATTTAGAAAACAGCTGAAGGTGTAAATTTTTCTCATGTATTTTAGCCCATTATTGTTGGTCAAATATTTATGTTGTACTGGGAATGTTTGAAATGCCAATATTCCTTTAGTCTGAATTGCAACCAGATCGTCGGAATTTAAACAGAACCGTTGTTTTCTTAATATCTTCTATGTATTGTTATTTTTCTTTATCTGCCTTCATACATCCAATATAATTCTAATTTGATTTAAAAAAAGGAAAAAGAAATATTTTTACAGGTCAACCATCACTAATCCGGCACTAATTTCGGCCAGCGTAATTTCAAAATTCCCGGGTCGCCACACTAACCTACCACTATCGCTTAGTGGCGCTACTTGCTGCATAAAACACTGATAGCGTTACTTGCAAACACAGACAGGCCATTCCAATTGGTTTTTCTCCATATATATTGTTACAATCTGTTCACTTTTAGCCTCAGCCGTGGTTCCAATGAATAAAGAAATGCTTCTTCACTTTCGAAGTAGCAGTGATGAACTTTCTTGTGTAAGTCAACCGAATTACCTGCATCATTTATTTTACCTGTGCTTCGTTAAAATTTCACTTGATTTTCATTTATTGTTCTTTTTTCTTTATTAACCAATTTGCAATGATTTACGGGGCATTTTAGAGGTAGGATGAAATGGTTAACTGTTTGGTAAAAGGTATATCCTAACCGAACCTCACTGTTATCTAGCAAAATCACTAATCCGCCACTCTACCGGTCCCAATGTTGCCGGATTAGTGATGGTCGACCTGTACTAACTTTAAAGCTTTTGAAAAGAAAATTTTGGTATTTGTTTGAATTGGCTAACAGTTTTTTACTTGTTTATTTTTATTAGCGCTTCTGCTTATTAACTATTTTATATTACGCTCAGCTTTAAAACAAAGATCTTATGTACAAACACTTCCTTATTCTATGATTTACAGTATTATTGTTATCGTTTCATTCACAGTATTTCTTAAATAAAAACCAATAAATAAAACTCCTTCATTATTAATCAGTCTTGAAGTAGTCAAATAAGCTCTGTAATTAAATATTAAGTTTCAACTGGAGAAGAGTTTTAGGATTACATTCGTTTTATTATTAGCATTACAAGGAGAACATGTGTTATTAGCAAATTATTGTAAAATTATTATATATAAATTATTGTTCGAGATTTTATTAAATAAATTATGCTTTTCATTTGCATTTTAGAAATAAATCTCAGATATTGATGTGTTTGAATTTTCATTATTATATCAGTAGAGAAGTTGATTAAAAAGTTTAAAGATGTTTATTAATAAAAAAAAAAAAAAAAAAAAAAAACTCTTGTGCTCCGTCCTAAAATTATTATTATTATTATTATTAAATTTTCAAATTAAAAGTTTTTGAAACTAATATTTCAGTGAAATATTGAACAAGGAATTATTTGGTTAATTAAACGTGAAATATTGCATAGAGTATATAGATAGAGTTAATAGAAATATGCGTAGAATTTCAAGATAAATAGTTATTAAAAACTTCAAAATGGAAAATCCTTTGTATTTTAAAATGAAACACTATTGTTAGGTAGATCTTGAATACTAATAAAGATTTATTTTGGTCACCGCCTACTAACATTCGCAACTCTTTACTGCAAATTTATTTGTGTTATTAGCATAAATTGTTTTTAATTCTTGGAACTTGGTTAAATTGTTTAACGTGAAGCCAAATAAATTTTATTTATCGCATCTTAAAGTTGTCCCGCCCTTTCCGCACCTGTTGCGACTCGAAAGAAGATAAAATAAATAGAGAAGTTTGTTGTACTTTGTAATTTTTTTTCTTTCTAATTCTTGATGATTCTTTGCTTTTATTTTGTGGATCATCGTAATTGAATTGAATGTCAACAACTGTTTATGAAGATAATGTTTCTTAAAAAGCGGCTGTCGATTCCTTCCTTCCAAACAAAATAGTGATAAATGGTTTTCTGTTGTGCTTTTAGAATTCTTTTGATGTCTGATTTAACTTTTAATGACTTAGTGGGGAAAAATAAATCATTTCCTTAATTCACAAATGCCTTTTTAGTGGCTTTTAATGCAACTTTCTCTTTTTAATTCCTTTATCCAGATACGTTAGGATTACTTGTTTTAATGCTTTTCTTGTATTAAGAGCTTCAATGGTTTCAAGTTTTGTTGGAACGGTAGATGTTGTCAACGGGGATAACTTAAAAGATTTGAAAACTTCTCCGTGTTTTGTTTAATTTAATGTTAGTACGAGATTTAGTACTTAAATATTACAAAATATATTACTAGTATTACGAAATGTAAAGAAAAAAAGCTTCTACGTCTGGTGGAAATTGGAAAAATTTTGGAAGGAATTTCCTATCCATCATCTTACCTTTAGAGTGTTTAGACTGAATCCTTGAATGCCTCTTTCTCTTGTAAATCTAAGGAGGAAAACAGGTGAATTGGGGGGGGGGGGGGGTCTTCCCCCTCCTTTCGTAGTGTAATGTACTATTTCCTCCGTGAATAAATAAGAATACTAATTTCGCAAATCAAATTAATCACCTTTCTAACTCTTTCTAACTTAACTTAATAACTTCAATTCCGAAGGAAAATGTACAGTCGTCGAACTGTGCCTATAAAACGACCAAGTAAATATATATTCCGAGGTTCCCGTCAGGCATAACCCAAATAATAAAGCAGGATCATAAAAGTACTGAAATATAAAAAAATAAAATTTAAAAAAAAAAAAGACACTAGGAAAACCATCGGATTTAAAATATACACAAATATAATTTATTAAAACTTGTCAAAGGCAAAAATTTACAATTATTTACACTTCCCACCAGTTCGAACGACTTGCCCTAGGCAATTAGCTATTGCTTATAGAGCCTTTAAAAAGAAAACAAACCAACCACCATATAACCCTTTTCTAATCTCAACTACCTCAAAACTGTACTTTATACTTCCCACAAAAAAAATATTCTGATAAAAGGATCATATCTATATGAATAATGGTTGCTTACAATCAATATAAGAAATTTTGTATATAACA
>JAFIDM010083033.1:0-10963 GCA_023159025.1 Thereuonema tuberculata | reverse complement strand
CTAAGAATAAATAGAACTATAATAAAAAGATAAATGTGAATATAAAAATCATTATAATATTCACACCAGAATATCCTGTGAGTCTTTGTTTTTGTTGTGAATTAGAAAAATAACAGGGAAAATTGGATCATTTTCTAACTGTATTTCGCATGACAACAGGGGATACATTGAATTCCCCCAAATTAAATGTTGTATCACACGATAATAAATGTTTTACGAACGGGTCTTTTTTGTTTCGTCTTAATTTTTCCAAATTTAAATGTAATTTTTTCACACCCTGCTGCAATTTTTTTAGCCAATAGATTATTTTGTTATGTCGAATGACTTCATGTAAATCCTGATAGGCAATTTCTAACAAAATAAGAATTTCATCACGGCTAATTTTCGGTCTCCGCATTTCAGATTGCTTAAAATTTTCAATTTGCTTCCTATTTCTAGACACTGCTCGAGATTCAATCCCTTCAAATATATTCTCTGGAATTTGTTTCCGAACCTCTGTCTCAATTTTTCATAAATGGATTGTGGATCCTCACATTTCCCTTTAATTTGTTTGCTCATGAGTCGACGGAAGCGTTCTTATATAATTTCTATCTTCTTTGCTATTCCAGTGTGCGAATTGCTGAGCATCTTTACAGTCTCCTAGATAATGTATAAGTATTACAGAATTCTCTGTTTTTTTTGGAATCTGTTCCTTTCCTCCATGAGCAATTGAAACCCTAGTAATTCTTATTCTGAGCTTCTGATTGAGAGAAAGAGTCTTATTTGACTGCGCTAGGCGTTCAAGTAATTCAATAACCTAATTCACACTGAAATCTGCCCTTCGTATAAAGGCAGCCAGATATTTCTTTCGAAACTGGATGATTCCAGTGAGATACCCACCCAATCTCTATCCCCCGAACCTACGAATACTCTATCCATTACATATGTAAACAGTCTTTCCATCAAACCTAATTAAGGCACACCCTCCAAATCGTTCAAAATAACGTATCCTTCTCAAGAGGTTCACATATCCTTTTTCGGGAAGAGAAAGGTTATTACTAATGTTCTTGCCTCTTATAAAAGGACATCTTGGAAAATGGCGAATATGTTCATTAATTGGAGTCCCCCACCTCCCAATCACCAACAATTTCTCTACAATACACACACACTGTACCCTATCGTAAGATCTCAAATAAAAGAAACCTGCTTTAGAAAGATCTTGTGGTGAGATAAAAGGCAACTGCCATCCTGCAAATATTCTTAATCTTTTGGATTGCTGTTTTATACAGTCAAATGTCATCCAAGTTTCGTCGTTTCCAGGGTTTGATGGACCTATATCCGAAATATTTGCACAGTTCCTTTAATCTGTTTCCGACATAAGGGGCAATCCTTTACAGAACTGGCACATTTATAACATGAAATTAAATGACTATATGGCAGAAATAAAATTGTAATTTCTTTATCCATACAAATTTTACACGTTTTAAATTCTTTTATTTGCTCTTAACTTTTTGTCTATTCCTTTTACTTCATCTAAAGTTAAATTGTTTTTTGTTTCAATAACCAGTTGATTTGGTATTAGTTTTGTTTGATTGGAAGCACTTCGTCCACCGAGATGTTATTACTTTCGTTTTCTTTCAATTCATCTCGCAATCTTAGGCACATGTCTAAAAAATCTTCAGGCAAAGAAAACGAATGTCCAGTTTGCTGAAGAGCTTTTCGTACCAATTGTTCATTAATACCCATACCGGTATCTAAAATTTGCTCAATAACATATCTCCAGGGTTTGATGGGCCTATATCCATTTTAAATTTAATTTGAACACACTACTCCTAATAATTTTTTTTTACTTTTTTCAAGTAGTATTCTTGTTCCTTTTTTTTTTCCTTCAGAATAGTAGTTTACTGAAAAAAAAATAAAAAGAGAAAAATTAGGTTGTTGGAATGAAAGATTTAAATCGGATAGTTAATTATTTTAATTCTTAAGTTGTTTGTGGTCACTTAGCCTTGACTGTATAATTTAAAAAAAAAAAAAAAAAAGTAAACTTGTTTTAAGCAATATTCTGTAGTTTTTAAGAAAAAAATACTTGAAAGGCAATTAATATTTAAGCCTTACCCAATGCATTTAACATTTATTACCTACGAGTTGAGGTTCACCTCACAGAATCCACTCCACCTATTATTCAAAATACAAGAGAAAGAATAACTTAGTTTAAAAACCCAATTTTCAGCAAAAAAAAAAAAAAAAATGAATACTATTCTTCATTAATTAAAAAAAAATATGATTGTCAGAAGTGGGATTCGAACACACGCCCACATTTGAGGACCAGAACTAACTTACAGACGAAATCAGCGCAAAGTGATTGTAAAGTAGATTAATTACTGCCTCGAGGGGTTTCCAGAGAGGGAAGAAAAATAAACTGCTCTCCAAAATGTAATTAAAGAATGGTTCGACTACAAAATGTTAAAAAAAATGAGTGAAATCTTAACACGCCGCAGTTCTGCTATTAGTTAAATTTTTTTGAATAGACAGTAAATTTCATTGTTGCATTTTGAGTGTGTGTGTGTGTGTGTGTGAAGTCCTACTGTTTTCAGGAGATATTTATTAACAATAGTATTGAAATGTATAGTTTTGCCTAATTGAAAAGAGGATATATCTTGTGTAAGTTTCATTTGGCACCCCATGGACTGATGTAAGGATCATCTGATACCCCTTGAACTGAGATATCAAGCCGCCACTGCAAAAAAAAAACGATCTTTCAACACATTTATAAAAACATTTGTTACACTTGGCATATGACTTGTCATTGGGAATATTTGTGGCATGTAAGTAAATAATGGGTCAAGCGTCAAAAAACTGATTTAGATAATCAACAAAGTATGTATAGCACTTACACGAATGTGGTATAAAAGATGGGGATCACTGCAAAGACACAAAAACTATACAGGTTCTTTGTCATGTGTGTGTGTGTTTATTCTATGTTAGTAGGTTTAAGAACAAAATGATGCAAAATTTGAAAAGAATGAAACGTTCTGTATGCAGTGGCTTTAATATAAATAACGATACAAGTGCCATCATGCCCATTTTCACTCATTTCACAAGGTTCTCGTAAAACCACTTACTGTATTCTCCTCTTTCACAAATGGAATCATTTTAGCTAAATCCCTTTTCTTTTCTTCAGACAACCTAGATCCACAGTATAGTAGTATATCCACAGTAGTACAGCTGCATCTGTTGAAGATCAGAAAGCTTCACGTTCCTCTTCAAGATGCAATGTTCCTTGAACTCAATTACATTAAAAGTTGACCGAACTTGCAGTACACCTGGCCGATCAGCGGTCAGTCTTATCCACTGTGCTTGTGAGATTTCACATTGACTTAAAGTTGTAAAAATCTGTTTCTTGCATATCAGTCACTATGAATGGTTTCGTGTGCGTAGCTTCAGTGATGAGACGAACTAAATCTTTTGGAACTTCACACACAATTAGCCTCTTTTGTTTCTCAATGTGAGCAAAATCACGATCGCAAGACATAAAAGAGTGTCCTTTCACCAAACACTTATGTTCTATTTCCTGAAAGCAACCTACAACCTGAAAGCAAAGCAAGTAAGATAAACCTACAAAAACATCTTATTTTTGTTTTGCCCACAGCAGTTGTCACTCCACATTATCAGTTTCTTTTTACAAGTAAGTTGCGATGTAAAGGCTTTGTGCACACATGAAGCAATTTCATTCCACATACGGCCGGAGAAACTTGTGGCCGGTTTGATTATCACCAACACGAATGCAAAAGTTATAATATGAGAGCTGCCCTAAATTGTACATTTCACTTGCCTCAATGAAGGAAGAGAAATCAGTTTTTGTAAATCCATTGCAGCTGTACATACTTCCGAGTTAGGCCCTTGACTCTTGATTGTGTCATCTTTCATGGAATCCATAGCTTTCTTTGCTTTTCGGTGATGGAGTTTTAGCTGCAGTTTATTGTCTTTATTATTCGGATCACACTTCAATTTGGCTTTAAGAAGATCACATGTGGAACACGTGTCACTTGACAAACGATGAAATTTTAGTTTGAGGAATTTGTCTTTAAAGACTTTAGCATAGAAGCGGTATGTAATTTTAGTGTCTTCATATTGCCTTTGAAATTCCTTGAATAAACGAAAAACAGTCAGGTCTTCACTTAAGTATTCTTTGTCAGCTGATTTTTCCCTTAATTATAGTGGCTTTCTTGCCTTGGTATGACGTTAATATGACCAACAACCAGCTTTTCATCTTCTTCTGTATATTTCAGTGTTTTGTCTTATTTCCTCGCTTTTCTTCATACACGATCTCATCACTCTGCTTCAACTGTGTTAATGTCTGAACTCTTTGTTTAGTCAAACCGAGAACCCCACAAAATGTTCTTTTACATACTCTTATTACATCTCCCTTACCATCAGGCAACGTGTAGCACATAGTTACTTTTTTCTTCTTTGGTATTACTGGTTGTTCAGTACGTTTCTCAGTAACGAAACTGCTAAGCTTACCACCAACATAGCCACCATTACCTTGCCACCAACTGCTTTCATTACTCGTAAGGAATTGCCTGACTATCCTGAAAAAAAAAATCTGAATTCTCCGTGATCGCTACCATTTTCATCAGACAAACTCAATGGTTTCTGCATGTCAGACTGCTGTTAAGTGGAGGGCGGTTGGAAGTTGTCGTCTTTGCAGAAGGCGTTGTTTTAGAGGGGCTGCGGCCATGTTTTTGCCCCCGACTTCAGCAGAATTTACTTCAGATTCCTCTGGCAGCAAATTCTCCCTTAATCTACCTGATAAAACCTCTATTCCTTCCTTGATTTCTTTAGAGAAATATCTGATTAAGGATTCAAACATATCCTTCGTTAATATTATACAAATATCATAATAATAAAAGACAAATTTAATACCCGATTCTCGACTGCCTTTAATCTGGAATCTTGGAGCATCACTCAATTTTATGTTGAAGATGGGAAGTTGTGCATTCGAACCCTTCTTCCCTGAAGATGCAATGCTCAATTCGAGTTGTTTCTGGGCCTCAGTGATACGGGCTATTTTCCGGGTGATTGCAGATAGAGCAATGACAGTCAGAGAAACACATTCCTTTGTTGCTCTAATCACTCATATTGTCGAGACCTTTTAGGCTTCTTAGGAGAGTTCTTTAGATGGTTGGAAGCATTTTTCGGGTCAATGTGACTTCATATGACTTGTTCCGTAGAAGGAATGATGAACAGTGCCAGAGTCTGTCCCCAAAAAGCTGAAACAACCCCAAAACATCTTTTTGGGCGGATGCTTGGGTGCTTGATTGATGTGGTGCTGATTGAGAGGTTCTCCTTTGCTCCTTCTCATGAACTTAGATCTAAATCCCTGAACCACAAAATGTGTTTCGTCAGAAAAGAGAACCTTCTCCCAGTCCTTCTCAGTCCATCTTTTGTATTTCCATGCCCATTCCAACCTTTTTTTTCTTCCTGCGAGGCGTGAGAAGCTGTTCTTGTACGGTTGACGTGCTCTCCGCCCGCGTTCTAACAGTCTGTATCACACTGCTGAAGGTGCAATATCAACACCAGCTGCCACCATGAACCTGGATAGGTCAAAACTGGTTAATCGAGGATTTATAACACTCGTTCGATGTAAAGTTTTGTCACGAGCCGAAGTTGATCTTTTCGGTTGCATCTTCCGGAACGGGTTGGTTCCAGCATTTCTTGTTTTCTGAAACCGCTTCTATATCCTCCCGACACTTGCTGTCCTCACTCCACATATTTTATGTATTTCCTCTAGCATATTAGATATGTGTTTTCTAAGCGCAATCACTTTAGCACGTGTTTCCGTGCTGATATCCATGACGCTAATGAACCCCGCAACAAGCGAGAAACTAACACTGCGGAACACCTGCTACTTACCAGGTGCATACGAACACCTGCTACTTTGATAATAACTGCCATTTCAGCTCTGAGCTAATTTGGAGTGCTTCTTCCTTTACGTGTGATAAAACGAAAAAAATGACATTTCTTAATTTATTTCCACAATACTGTACTTTCAATTCTTTCCATTTCTAATTTCTTGGTAACATTTGTTTTTATCTCTAAGTTCCTCGTAAGTGAGATTATCTTTCATTTCCATACCATGTAAATAGAATAAAGAGAAAATAGACATATCATTTGTTTTTCAAGTTAAACTTGAAAAGAATGATTGTTGATAACAATCAGACCCCTTTGATAATATTTGATATTTACCAATTCTAAAAGCACAAACAATGTTTTCTTTCTAGAAAACACTTGGAAATAAATCTCCAAAATATTTAACAATAATTGATTTTGTATCTCGATAAGATTCCAGATAATTCTCTTCCATTCCTTTTAAAATACATTCTGTTTTTACCATTAGTTTAAACACTTCATTGGTATCTGATTTCACAATCTCTAATTTTGTAGATCAGTGGTTCCCAACCTTTTTCAGCTGGCGACCCACCTTTCCTTATCGGAATACATCCACGGTCCATGGTGGAGTAAAAAACCATATTTGTATCATAACCCTTCCTTATGTATTTGATCTGCCCTCCTATATTTGCAATATTTGATGGTAAATTACAAAGTAAGTTGCACTTCCAATTTATGGCCAGTCATTAAACCACTTACACTGTGTGCTGTCATAGCCATATTGCTTTTGTATAAGTTCACTTTTCCACATAGTTCCCAAGAGACTGTAAACATTTCTCCGAACGGACAACCAATATTTCGATTCTGGATGTATAGAAATCTCCTCCAGCGCAATGTAACTACCTGGAGACAGCTGCTTTCACCTCCTCATCATTTCGGAATCGTTGTCCACCGATGTCCTTTTTGAGTTTACCGAAAACATGAAAATCATATGGCGCTAAGTCGGGACAGTATGGAGGATGTTGCCATACCTCCCACTTGAATCGCTGCAGCAGTTCGCACATTTGATGGGCCATGTGAGGTGTTGCATTATCGTGCAACAAAATCACACCGGCTCTCAATTTTCCCCGGTGCTTCTTTTTAATTGCTTTATGCAACCGGTTCAACGTTTGACAATACGAAGCAGAGTTGATTGTCGTGCCTTTCGGTATAAATTCTACTTGCACCATACCCTCCATGTCAAGAACACTGTCGCCATAACCTTTCCTGCCGAAGGTTGGACCTCGTTGTGGTGATGAGGTGTGCACCCATTCCATTGATGCTCTCTTCATTTCGGGGATGAAGTGGTGGACCCAAGTTTTATCCCCTGTGATGATTTGCCGCAGAAACTCGTTGCCCGTTGCAAGAATACCAGTGAGGATTGGAAACGTTGTCCCTTGTGATCATCGGTGTGAACACGTGGGACCCATCTTTGACACAGCTTACGAAATCCAGGGTCCTCGTGAACAATGGAGAACACACTGCCATATGAAATGTTCAGCATGCTGGCAATTTCCCGCAGTTTTATGCGCCGATTCTCTCTAATGATCGCATCCACACGGTCAACATTTGCAACGGTACTGGACATTGCGGGCCTGCCTTAGTGATATTTGTCCGTGATATCCGTGTGTCCAGCTTCAAATTGTTGACACCACTTTACAATATCTTGCCGAGAAATTGCACGCTCACCATATACAGCAGTGATTTCACAAATGTCTGGGCAATTAATCCGTTTGGACCATAGAAATCTGATTGTTGCACGCACCTCCAATGTTGCACGAACATCCAGTTGACTCACAATTGATTCTAGCCCGCTATCCATCCACAACAAGACGGGAAACCACACCAACCTTCCTATAGGACGTCTGAACAGTTACTGTCCCTTTCTCCGCATTGCGCAAGATTATGACATACAGCGCGCTCTTGCAGCGAGTTAGTGCACCTTACTTTTTGATCTGCCCTCGTACAAAAATGTTGTTCATCCCAACAGTCAATCGTCATCTTTTTGTGGTGTTGGGGAAGGCTGTTGAATAATTTCTTCAACACATTTTGGGACAAGTCCTTTATAATTGATTCCATTATTTACAACAGTTCTAGCAGCTAAACATTGTAAATATCTATAATGAAAATATTCTGATTGAGATAGTTCTTCCTCACCAATAGCTGGTTGATTTTTAGAATTCATTTGATCAACATGAGCTTTATACTTCCAAAACAATGGAAGGATTTCATTATTCTCAATACAGATTTCATCATCTACATTCTTTCCTAACATTAATGAATGTAATGGTGTATTTGCATTTATATCAAAATCATTTACATTGGCTCCATGTTGTAAAAGTGATTTTATCAAATGTAATCTAGGATAACATTTAATCAGATGTTGAATTTTAATTTTTTAAAAAATTTTTCAATAGAATGGAGTAATGTCTTATGAGATCTCTTAGATTTGAGTTTCAATCCTACAATTTGATAAAATATTTTACCTGGTTCTTCATCTTTAAGAGAATCAAATGATGAATATAATATAATTAGAAAAAATGCAAAATAGCAATTAAATCATCCCATCTTATTTTACAATCTAATAATTGTATTGGAGAAGACTGGACTCTAATCCCCTATACAGTAATTCTAAACATTGTTAATAAGAAAAAATAAACTTTTTCCAATAGCCATAAAACAAAGATAATGATTATAAATATAAAACATATTTACAAAGTCTCACTTAAAAACATATTAAGAGTATATATATATATATATAAAAAATAACGAAACAAACCCACTTTTCTTCATTTCTTCAAAACTCTATATTTCATCCCAACTAAGGGACTTCATCAGGATTAAAAAGAAATTCAAATAAAAAAGAGAAAATCCTTCTCTTTCTCTTCAAATCATAATCGAAATGTTACAAAGAAAAATTTCAATAATCATAAGTTATTTCATTAAATAATGAACATAACATATAACATCCAATAATTAACATAACATATAACATCCAATAATCAGTAATAAACATTATATTCTAAAACAAAATAACAATTAACATAATTGACAACAAATGAATAGTAAATTAATTGTAATGAATAGATATGTGGTTATTTTAAAATTAAAAAATCTTTAATCTTCTTATTCTTTAATTATTAAAGATTTCTTAAAAATACTTAGGGAAATATCATTTACTTGAAGTGACTTATCCTTATTAAAGCATATACAGCTATTAATTAGACACGATTCTAATTTAAAGCGTTTATTTTCATCTTTGACATTAAATACATTGTGTACTATCGGATCTGGACAGTGATTATTCCTCATACAATGTCTTGCCCATTCTGAAATTTTATCATTTCTTTTTTCATATGCCGTGGTATGTTCTTTGACACGTTCTCTTACCGTTCGGCCTGTGCTTCCAATATAAATTTCTCTGCAGCCTCTACATTGTAGTGCGTATATTATTCCCATTCTATCAAACTGTGTATTTTCCTTCCGACTTCTCTTTTTCCTAAACAAAGTGTTGTCTATATTAATCTCATTACTTTTACAAAAGTCTTTGACATGTTTGTTCACCTTTAATCCTATTAGTAAATTTATACATTTAAAAAAATTCTTTTTATCTTTCAAAACGTCGCGATTCCCCATGAACGATCAAACGTACAGCACGACGATTTCGACGATAAAGCCTCTGTTTCCAGCAGAAATGTACCTGTGCGTCCTATTGACATCCATGATGCACAATATATACAGAGGGAAGATTTACCATATCGGCAATCTGAGCTGTTATCAGCTCAAGCACCTCTTCAAATCGTACCCAGCATTCATCAGATGGTTCATCTTTCAGAATCTGCCGCAGTACTCCAAGGTGGATATGAATCGGGGTGTGGTCATCAGGATCCAGTTCAAATTCATCATCAGCTTCACCATCCTCTTTTTCCTTCTCAACAACAACAGCTGAATCCGCTGGTCCCAAATCAGGCAATGGATCAACAACAGAGTCAGTAGAGTGAACTGAAGTAGAAGGCGGCAGAGTTGGCAAATCACTATCCAAACTCACTGGCAGAGCCACTACAGGGGACTGGGTAGAAACGTTGTTTGAAATAGAGATTGGTGTCACAGCTGCAGAACTAGTATAAGAAGTATCTGCTTCAACACTTTCTTGGGCGGGGTTGAACAAGTTCCGTGGCGAGAAAAAGCTCGATGACGTAATGCCTGTCTAGTCTTCGGCTGTGGCAGTTCAACCGCTGCTGCTCTAGCATTTCTCTGCAAGTCTCTTTTGTGCCACTGCAAATGATTGGCGAGGGCTTTCTTAGTAGAAAACTCCTTGTCACATTGGTCAATAGCTAATTGAATTCCTCTTTCATATCTTTTCTGTTCGTTGCTTATAGAAAACATTATAAAGAGTAAGAGAATTATATGTATAATAATTTAAAACTTGCATTATATGATCATCCATCAACATTTTCTTAAAGAGTATCAAAATTTGTAATCTAAGTAGTTCTTCATCTTCTTTTATTAAGATCAAGTCATTGCATGATTGAGATTCCTTTCTTTGTAATCTTTGAATTTCAACATTTTGAAATTCATCTTCACTTCTTCACCTCCATCACCATCTGCTTTTTCCCAAGCTTTATAACCCCATGTACGATAGTAACTTATCGTTTCTGTTATATCTATTTGGTTCTTTAATGTAAGTTGCTCAGATATAATTAAATTTCGTTAAATATAATATTAGTTTTTTTATTTATGTGCAGTATTTGGTTTTTTATTTTGGTTTGAATAATTTTCCTGCAGGTTAAATTTATTTCTTGTTGTTACATTGCCTCCTTGGTTTGATTTTTCTTTATTATTATTTATCTATTTGTTAGGCCTTTTACACACTAACGATAGTTAGGCTAAAGGTTTTTCTTGTGCACTTATTTTTAATTTTTATTTATTTTGTTCGGGAGTCACTGTCATGAGCGAAAGTGACTTCCATTTCTTTTTCCATGCCTTTCTGGGTTTGTCTTCAGGAGGGTGGATCTGACTGATGAGTTCCTAATAATGACAAAACTGCCGTTCT
>JAFIDM010083032.1:0-10964 GCA_023159025.1 Thereuonema tuberculata | reverse complement strand
ATATCTCGAACATGCGGGCGTTGGTCCTTGAAAATACCCTACTCCTATGTTGTTTGGGCCTCTGAATATGATCGCGAAGTCCGTTTGTCGACCCGACCTTTCGTTCGGGAGTTATTAGTGGGGGACAGACACGATCGGACAGGACAAACGCAATAGCTCCCAAATGGGTTGCTAAAAAACGGTAAGATTGCAATATTTTAAGGCGAAGTGCGATTATTATTCTTCAGTCTATTCAAGATAACTCAAAAACTCGACATCCTAGAATGCTGAAATTTTGTAAGTAGATATACCAGTTGATTCTTATAAGAATGATCCCTATTGAGTTCCGTATATCTCGGATCAATGGATATTCCTTTCCGTTCTATTAATGTTATATCTAAAAACCGTACATAAAAAAATGTTTACATTGCTCTCCTCTTGTCAGTTGATCTTAGACCTGTTTATATTTTTTCTTCTTAATCTCCGGCATCCTCCAAACGCTATCTTAGGATTTTTTGTGTGAAAGAAATACAATAAATAATGACGGTTCTCGACATCAGGGCCCCCACAAGGGAGGGGTCAGTTGGTCCCTCAGATCCGGGGACCGGCCGTCAAAGGGGCCCGGACTGAGGTCTTCGGCTAATTCATATAATTTTTTTTCGGTTATCACTTCTAGACTTTTTTTTTTATAATTAAGTCTACATTTTATATAAACTGCTTTTCTGCTTTAACATTTGTCTGGAGCGAACAGTTTCTAAACTTTTTTCTATAGATAGATTTTGGATAGAGCTGGAAAAAGTAGATGTTGGTGTTAAATTAATTTACTCTAAAAATAATACTAATAACTGTATGGCATATTTAATAGGTAGAAATATGAAATCGTGTGGTGTTTTTTGGCTAACCACGATTTTTTGGCTAAGAATCTACGATTTTGACCATATCATGGAGGGGAGGGGGCTGTTGCAGTTGGTACCTGGGCTATGAATTTGATGTGGGGGGGGTCTGCTCAACATACATAAATCCGTATTTCCATAAGAAATTTCCGATTATGCTTCAAGTTTGCTAATAACATTCAAAATACTCCCAAAGCTACAAACAGAAAAAACCCAGAGTATTTTTGAGAAAAATTCAAAACAAAAAAAAGCAACAGAGATCATGTATCAGAATACTATTAGATTTAAAGCTCAGCATTTTTAAAATTAAATTTAAGCTTAAAGTAGAGGCGTAATCTTTAATTTTAATTTAATATGTCTGTTCTTTCGTCATTGTTGTATGCAATCCGATATAAAGGAATCTGCTAATTGCGTAAATCGGCAAGCGTCTGCTTATAGTTCTGCTGTATTCCTTCTTGCTTCATCAGCTACATCTGGTGATGAAATTTGTTGGTTAATTTAGACTAAAACTCAATATTCAGGTTGATCATTTTAATTTTTTTAATGCACACATAAAATTCATTGCATTCAACTTCATAAGAAGCACTTTTTAAATAGTAAAAAACTGTAAAATAGTAATAAAAATAAACTTGTAAATGTAAGCTATGGAGTCGTTTCTTAGGGGTATTCGAAAGTTGAATTATATAGGGTGAATCTAAAATAGGGGATAAACTGCGGGGGCAGGTTCCTCTTACGAAATGAAGTAAAAAATGTCATATAACATATGATCGGTAGTGCATGATTGCTGAGATATTTAAATCCAAAGAAACAAAGCCAGACTACAATGGAAACAATGGATATGAACAGAGAACATTTTGAACATTTACTACGACGTATACCGGTAGTAGATATACCAGTAGATTCTTATAAGAATGATCCCTATTGAGTTCCCTATTGAGTTCGTACCGGTGATGTACGAACTACATGCTACCGATAAAGATACTGTTTAAAGTCCATTGTTTCCATTGTAGTCTTACGTCGTTTCTTTGGATTGAACTAACTCAGCAAACATGCACTTCCGGTCATATGTTTATCTGATCTTTTTATACTTCATTTGGTTTGGGGAACCCGCCCCCGCAGTTTGTCCCCTATTCTAGATTCACCCTATATATTGTTTTCATACCAACTTGGTAGCTAGCTTTCCTATGGCATTACAGATTGAATTTGCAACTTCCTTTATGCATTAAAACGACAATGGGTTTAGAACAAAAAAGTTCGCCCATTGGTTATCAAGATAACACAAAAACTAAGTATCCTAGGAAATTGACATTTTAAAAATAATTTTAGGTGACCTAAAATTTTTCGTCGTTAAAGCGCTAACGAAGATAACTCAAAAATCACTTATATTAGAAAGATGAAATTTTAGTGATGGACAATTTTCCTCTTGATTTTGATGATAAATAGATCATTACAGGCCGAACAGTTTTAACGTATCAGGAAAAAAAAAATGCTTTTATAATCAATCAGGAATTGTAAGGAAAAACTGAAAGTTACTGGTAAATGTAAATAATACCTGTTCTTTAATATATAATAATATGTTAACGGTCCATCAGATCAGTGTCTGTAAATGTGTTCGTGTCCACCCTAGAAACGTTTATCGGCTTGATAAATCTTTTTGAAACTTTGTATTCACATTCGAGTACTAGGGCCGATCAAACTGTTCTATTTGAAATCTTCTCCTCCTCGAGGAATTAGTGCGAAAAGTGACAAAAAAATCCACGTAGAAACATATTGGAATCTAAACAATGGATTTCCATCCTATTTCCTTGAATCTCTAATTGCTTTAACAAGTGAATATTAAATCCTTAACGCATTGCGCGTGGTTTCAAACGATTTAGACAATTTAAGAAAATAATGCGGATTTAATTCTTTTTTTTTTTCCAATTTGTATTATTTATATTCGGTAAACATTAGAATTGGAATACAATTTGAATTCTTTTTATATTTGTTGTTTGACTTTAAAAAGGGCGGAAAGCAAAGATTTAAGAAATAATATTTTACGGACAGCAGGTTTTAAATTCATTCCACCTTATCATCTTACCGTAGGATAATCGAAAGTTGACATGACAACTATATCTTATTGTTTTACGTAAGTAGGGAATGTTACTTTGGGAATGTGTAGAAATCATATTGAAATTCTACTTTTTTTGATATTTCTTTTTATGAATCTACAAATAATATTTTTACTATCTCAGAATTGATATACTTTTTTATTACAGACAAATTGAATTATAATATAGATTAGATTAGATTAATTGAAAGTGGGTGGCAGGACTGCCGAGCACGTCAACCTGAAAGATTTATTCTGCTATCCCACGGAAAGAAGGACAGACGGAGAGAAAGACTAAGAATGGATGGTGTCAGAAATGCAGGGGAAACGGGAGAACCCCGGGAAAACCTAACCAGCGCGGATCGCCACCAACAACGAAACCCACATGAGAACCGAACCCGGGACTCAGAGGTATAATATAGATAATACAAGAAATACAAGTTCTTCACTAAACATCGCTATAATTCTCATAAAGCTGCTTTTTCTGCTTCTGCAGGCTTAATTACAAAGAAAAATAGACACAAAGAATAATTTAAAAAAACAAAGATAGGCAATGTTTACAATGTTTACAATCATTATAATCATTACAATCATTTGAAAGCTTCCTGATTTTTACAATGGTTTTTGAATTGTAAACATAGCATATCTTGAAATTTTTCAATAATTGCAAATATAGCATATCTTTTAAAATTCCATATTTCCTCCTTAATTCACTTCTTCTTATCATATTTTAATAAAATAAAATTACCATAAAAATAAAAATAGAAAATAAAAATTCCGAATTTTCTATGTTTATTTTTATAGTAATTTTATTTTATTAAAAGAAGATATACTTAAAATAGGATATCTTTGTGTAAATTATTCTACATTAACTACATTTGGTAAATACTTAAATGAGGCACTGCATAGTCATAAGTAGGGTGTTTATCAAAGTTGCCTGGATCTCATGCCAATAGTAGACAGCGAATTATCTTCGGATTCTCTGCACGCTGTGGTTCGTGCTGTATAATTATTATAGTTTTCTGTGTAATCATTTTGTTGAGTTTTGTGGTTGTAATCAGAATGCTGAGACCCGTCTTAGCCTAATTTCGATCAGAAGCTCAACTTCCTCCACGGAAGCCCAATGGACATGAAATAATGATGCGGCTGTCGTGTTGATGCCACAGAGATCTTGGCACATTCGGGTATGTCTTATCGCTTATGTCATTTGCTGTTCTACATTTGAAACGTCCTTTTAGCAATTCCTAGATGTCTGAGGTTTGTCACGCGGAAGCAAATTCAAAAACACGGTGAAAATATGTCTTCAAGTAGATGGTAAGTGCTTCTTCTTTGAAGCAACACACAGTAATCAAGTTGTCTCGAGTGCTTCTATAGAAGGTTGTAGATCCCTTTTTCGACAAAAAGCAAATATATGGGTGTCCGCACATATGGGCATTTGCCCCACATTGGAATTTTCAATTTAAAATGAAAGTCATAGACTTTGTTTTTATCTCGAGGATTAAACGATAGAAGATCGGTAAATTTTATTAAAACTAATTACTTCATTTATTTTTCGTAGATTTAACAAATCGCTCAGTCTGTGTATGTGTTTTACGCCTCAATAACTTTAGAATCGCTGAATGAATCTTCTTGAAACGTAGTATGTATATTTAAAAACTAGAAATGATCAAACTTTTTGATATTTGAAATCTTTTGCAAGATGGAAAAATTCGAAATTTCGCTAAATTTTGAGTCTGGAAAATTAACGGCAAATGGCGACAAAATTACCAGAATATCTTAGAATTGGTTTTCTATCTTTTTTCTATAAATTCTTCATTGTTTTAAAACATGAATTTTTAGTTAATCTATTAATGAGCTTGAAGTGTGATGTGATTATAGCTAATCCGATTTGGGCAACAAGTAGAGAAGTAATTCGGTTTAAATTAAGCGTTTCAGGAAATGGAAAATATGTACATATTACAATTTGAATATTATTATTAGATTGTCATTTTGGTTTTCTTGTGTCATGTCCTCACCTTGAAGATGGTTTCCCGTGGAAGATTGAAACCGTCGGTGGTAAATTAATTATTTTTTTTATTATATGTATAAATGTCTTTATTATTACTATCCACCATGTGCATTCTCTTGTTTTCCCTTATTTACTAATACAACTTGAATATTATATTACAATTTGAATATAATACATATTATATTAATTACAATTTGAATTTTGGATTTCCAATGTGTTGTTAGTGAAGGAGAACGAAAGTGCCAGAAGATAGTCTGTAAAGACAGACAGGGCCGTCTGAATGAGGCAAAACAGCCACACCAACTACAGGCAGTTTGGAACTTCCAAATGATTTAAATTGAATTCTTTTCTATAGCTTTTTATTCTGAGAAAGGACATTGCAAGCTTCGGCCGAAACATGTCGACTTTAGTAATTTTTTAATTATTGTTTTAGATTTTAAAGTTTTAAATTTGTGTTGAAACCCCTGCATTTCACAATCTTTTTTTTTATTTGGGGGGGGGGGGGATTTTCGTTACCTTCGCATTGATTTCTCGACATCGACTCACAAATTAAAGGCCAAAAAAAAAAAAAAAATAGAGTCCTGAACGTCAGGTTTCAACAAGGTCCAAACAGCGGTTCAAACGTTATTTCGGGTGAAACACACAAAGATAGACGCAGAATTACAAGACTCACTTTCTAAAGAAAGTAGAAGAAAAAAAAGGGGGTTTTCAGGTTTCCTTCCCAGAAAGAAAGAAAACGAATATACCGTACAACAGTATGAAAGATAGATGATCATTATGTTAACTTAGGAAAATCCAGAATAAACAGAAAGTTGGAGAAATCTCTAACGATCTGAGTCTAGTTAACAGTAACTTGCTAGAGTTACTCTTTAGCAGCATTGGTTTTTTTATAGTCTGTACCAGAATCTTACGTTGCAGTAAATAAGTATTCATATATTCTCAGAATTTTATTAAACTTTAAGTTTTAAACATTCTTGGACGCATATCTGTCTGAATTGTGTAGGCTTGTGTTAACAAAAAGTTCCAAGAACTTAAAGTCTTGTATTTTTAAAATGTTATTCTTAAAGTTTCTTTTATTGATGTCCGATTTTTTTTTTTTGGGGGGGGGGGGCAAGGTTATAAAAAATGAAATAGTTCATCCCGCTATCAAGAGAGGACAGCAAAATCAGTCCCTTGTATGAATCGCGTAACCTAAAATTCGGATTCAATTGTGAATCTTTGAAGATGTCTTTGTAATATACACAGTATTGAAATAATTATTAGATTCCTACCAACTCTACTTTACACGGCTTTTGGTCTTCTTGCCACAATAAAATATTTATTATTTTTGAAAAAAACAAATTAAAATGCACCAAAGTGAGATTTGCATTCCTTGAGCCATCATCGACGGGAATATGCTTTATCACGTGTCATTAGCCAGATTTACCCTCGATGATAAGCTCAGTCCGCTCCCGAAAGTGGTTCCCCAATCAAAAACAAAAACACAAAAATAAAAGTAAACTGTAAAATACACAGCCAGGTAAAATATTACCAGGATCAAACTTTAAATTTTATTTTTATTGAATTGCTTTTTTTTTTTGGTTGTTTCTTTCTATCCTTAAATTCCTTTGATCCTGGCAATAATCCAGATTATCCGTCAAGGATGGCTCAGAATTTAAGTTAATCATATTTAATATTTATTGAATATTTTTAAGAATAGCGAAATGCGGTGTACTGATATCCGGTATGTAATTCAACATACCAAAATACTAATTTCTAGTAGAAAGATGAATTTAACATTTCGTGGAGCTCTAGAAATCCTCAGGGTATGTTACTGTGATGTCTTTAGAATAAAGAATAAGTAAAGTCATTATTTCGACAAAAACAAGTAAAAATTTTTTAGGCGATTCATAATAAAGCAGCGAAAATATTCAGCAAAGAAGCAACGAGAGGAGGAGATCAAAGTCGGAAACCAAAAAATGTGCTCTACTGGCTTTGTTGCATCTACGAAAAGACCAAATGAGGAAGATAGCAGTGAATGAAGAGGACGTACGGATCAAAGAACGAATTGAGATTGTAACGTAAAGAAGTCAACAACAGGAAGCGAATCGTCGTCAACTAATGGTTGTGTGATTACTGATAATGAAAACAGAAATGAAACATCATTTGATATTTTGTATCCAGTGGATACCGCGAACTGGCCCCAGGAAATTAGGCAGGATTTTTAGAAAATGTTCCATGAAAATATCCGCCAACGAGCTTTGGAAAGATCGACCACTTAAAAAATGATGTATAAAGTTAATGATACATTTTATTTCAGAAATATTCACGAATTAGATTTTACTGTTCTTCGGTGAACGGGACAAATATAAAACAGGAATTCAATATTTTTCGATACTGGAAAATGCGACTACTATTTTGTGTGCAAATTATTTTCAAATACAAATATAAATTTGTGACTGGCTTCAGTGACTGGAAAAATATTTTGAAAAATTTGGTAAAAAGAAAACCTCAATACTCACATTAATGGTTTGTGTGTTTAAAGCTACGCGAACACCATCCGATTTTGCACCAACTTAGTTGGCCAACTTCGAGTTGGTCCGATTTTGTCAGGCTAGAACACCATCCAACTCGCAAATGAAGTCGGCCGCGATAGCAGCAATCCCATAATTCAATGCATTTACCCCAGCAGCTGTGGAAAATCCGAAAAAAATCGAGGTTTTGAAACCTCTCTGATAAATTCTGCCGCATACAATTACTGTATTTCAGTACAAACTTTATTTATGCATGAAAGAAACTCGCAATACTCTGATATTCATTGTGTACTCACTTGTCGTCGATTCGAAGCGGTGATAACCGTTATGGACGCCATTTCTTTCCATGGGCGTGACGTCATGACTGACGTGTTCCAACGCTGCCCTGTGATTGGTAATTCCGACCAACTTTCCCGAGTTGGTCCTGCACAACCGACTCGAGTCGGCCAACTAAAATCGCTGCCAAGTCGCTGAAAAATGTACTCAAGTCGGCTCTAGGAACTCGAAAACTGAAAGTTGGCCAACTAAGTTGTTGCAAAATCGGATGGTGTTCGCGGAGCTTAAGAGACGTTCAATTTCGAATCGCATAGTTACCGAAATAACAAAGCAAATTGACAGGAATAAAATTATTGACGAGATATTTTAAAAAGAGTTTTTTTTTACTTTGCCTGGATATACTTTTTTTGTTTGTATTTAGGAAGAAATTCGCTTACATTAAAAACCTTTATGCAATACAAGATGGTCTCATGGAACTGTTAGAGCTTTTCGCAAGGGATGAAACATAAAAAATCGAAACACCATGAAGGAAGTGTCTAATATGAATGAATCTTTGTAATTGTCTTTTGGATTAAGAAATTAATTGAAATTGGAAAAAGATATTCTACATCATTGTTACATTATTAGTACTATGTTGAGCCACCTCTGGCGCGGCATAAAATGAAGCAGTCCTGATCAAGACAATAGTCTTGATGTGGCAGAGCTTTGGAACTGTGCTCCAAATGGCTGATATTCGATGATGTATGAATCAGCGTCCTAGCAATATCTCAGGCGTACTCAGGGGCAAGTCTGAATTCTTGGCTGGTCAGGGAAGGATTTGAATTGCTTGGAGGCACGTCTGCGAAAGATATGCAGTGTGTGGACGTGCATTATCATATCCTGCACATATCGCTTTGCATTTGAAGTTCCTCGAATCACTGTGAAAGGGAATCTGTGCTATCGTAAGAAACAACTCATCACATCATTAACCAGCTGTGTAATATTATTTTCGGGATTTGAGCATTGCCCAGTCATCCAAACGCGGATGCGATGAACAGAAGCAGGACTCAATATAAAATTATTCGTGAGCAGACTATGTCCTCGGGAATTACCTTAGACGGAGACTCTGATGAGGCCTCGTAAGAGCAATGGAAATGAAGCCCAATTCATCTAGCAATGGTGCGGGGGATACCGGTTGCTATATACAGGATACCACGTCTTTCTCAATGGTAGAGAGTGAAGGTATTGGAGTAGTCTCAACAAACCGATTGTTTCTAGCAGTGGACCAATAGAACCTTGGTTTTCGTGCTTTCACGCAACCATCAATTCCAGTATCTTTCGAAAGAGATACTACGACCTCGAGGGCGAACGATTCGTTTGCAGGATCAGTCTGTTTATTGCAGTCCCACGATGCTGCGTCTCTCTGGAAGTCTTGCACTTCCTCTTAGATATCTTAACATATAGCCTTCAGTATTATCCGAGGTTTTACATAAGCGCGATAGGCCTTGGAACGTATCTCCAGCGGATGCGGGGTCCTATCCATAAATTTGCTACCAAGTTTCAAGAATATTCATCCAGGAGTTCAAAAATTAGGGAAACAGACTTATATGATTTGTTGACTTTCACTTTCCCTAGCAAAATAGGATAATAGGAGTCAAGAATGTAATAAGTAGAATAAGCAACTGAAACATTACATCACTAAATTTAGAGAAAACAACAACGTAATAATAATAATAATAATAATAATAATAATAATAATAATAATACGTCTTGCACACGTCTTTACACTTGGCAATATGTGCTTTGGTCCTTGACCCGCCATGTTGTCTTTGCTGGGAAACCCGAAAAGTGGAACATTTACATAATAATAATAATAATAATAATTACTAAGCTTTCCAAGTCTTGAATATTTTCGCTCTTTGCTTGTCCAATTATCTATTTCTATAGACGGATTTTCATCAAATACGTTACTTAACTTATTCAGGGTCCAACTTACAACATTGATACGTTTATTTTGTCTCAACTCTTTCCTTTCCTCAAAGCTCAAATCCCCCTCAAATAGCTAGACGGATTTCTAAAAAATTTGATCCCTACTTTTTTAATCTGAAGCTCCCTTCCCCCCGCAATCCCTAGCGCTGTCAGCTCAGTCCCTATTTTCGATGGAAAGCTGAATTTCTATCTAGTTACAAAAATATTAATATAAAAATATTCCCGTAAATAGAAATGCGTTAATTACCGAAATATGCATTATGAAGTGAACTCTAGAATACACTTGAAAAAAAACAACCTACAACTGACAATTCTCACATCTCAAGGAAAACACACACACACACACACACACTCTGAATCTTTTTTTCGAAAATTACATTATCTGTTTCTCTTTTTTCTTTATACATTTTCAAGATCTCACTTTTACTCAACATCCGATGTAGCATCAGAACAGGCTCATTCATCTTCTGTGTTGGTTTTTTTTTTCTTTTTCTCTCGTTTTTTTTATTTGATTCGCCATTTTTCTTAAGAAATTCCAAATATCGATCCTGGGGCAACGAACTTTTCTTGCTCTGCAGACAACAGTCTTAGAGGATATCAATGACAGAAAGGTCTATTAATGATTGTCAAATCTCTTAGGACATTATTAGATATTTTTTTTTTATGTCGAGATTGGTTTATTCCGAAGAAAGGTAATAAAAACTACAACAAGATGCCAAAAACTCAATGCTGACCGCAACTTCGCACCCACTCGTGTCTTAATAAGATTTATTTATATTAATATCTCTTCTATTCCATTGTACTACGAAAGGAATACAACGAATTGTGGCGTTTTTGTTTAACTTGCAATAATTCCAGAACTGTCTATATAAGAAAAAATGGTCAGGCTAACAAGAAGCTTATCTTGAAACGAGATGGTTATTTTGGACATCAGAAGTGGCTCTACGTTGCTGAATCCTGAAAGATATGTGATAAATTCATCGTCAAACGCTTTTATTTTTGGTTTCCCTAAAAAATAAGGTGAAGAAATTGTACAGGGTATGACGTAATTTTTCTCTTTTTTTTAAAGTTCAATAGATGAATCACTATTCGTTTTCTAAGGCCCAGAATTGAAGAATAAAGTTACTTTTCTGTAGAGACTGATATCCGACTTTAAGATATCCGTAACGTATTACCAGGGCTTTGGAGTTCGGGATTTTTGACTTGAAATTTTAAATAAACTATTTTTATATATTTAA
>JAFIDM010083031.1:0-10967 GCA_023159025.1 Thereuonema tuberculata | reverse complement strand
AGGAGTGGATACAGATGTTTTCGATTTATAATAGATACATCAATCCAATCCAAATCAACTCTACTGATATGGGGTTTAGGACTTTTCGTCCACTCTCTACAATGAACTTTTCGCTTTCATTCGTGGTAACCTTATTTTGTTCGTACGAATTTAAATACATTTAAAATTTCTCTTAGGTTTCGTGAAATAGAGAAATTTTAAATCGGACAATAGCAGCAAACAATAAATATAATTGATAGTATAAAAATAAAATTATTCTTTGTAAAAAGTAGGATTTCAGATGTAGGATTTTATTGTAATCAAGGAATTCGTATCCGTTATAAATCACTAAGTAAATATTATTTTAAATATTACTAAATACATTGAAACCATAGTACTACGAAATTAAAAAAATTAAAAAAAAGAAAGCCGATATAATTTTGTGCTAAATATTAAATTTCAGAGCGATCCGTAGCAATATATATTTTAAAAATAATAACAAAAAAAAGAGAGTACAGTAACAAAAGAAAAAATGAAAAAAAGTTAGGGAAAAAAAATGAACGTTAGAAAAACAAGAAAAAAAAAATCCACGTGGGAACTGAGAAAAAAAGATTAAGAAAAGATAAAAAAAAGAAAAGATACAGGGATTCAAGCCGATAACATTCAGGATATGAGTTTTCAGCATATGAGTACGAAACGTTACCCATCCGCAATCGCTGACAATGTAAATGAGATGGTTGCATATCTGACTTAGGAAATCCAATTGAAACAGTGTCTATTATGTCAAACATGGAGGGGCAGTGGCACAAAAATATATCGTATTCCTATGTTTCTTGGACTTCTGAACATGATGATGAAATCCGTTTGTCGATCTGATATTCTGTTCGAGAGTTGGTAAGAAGGTACAAGGACAACAAAGCCAAATAGCTCCAACATTGCACGGGCTTTGACCTCGAAAAATAACCCAGTCCTACTGTGATCGGTCCTCTGAACAGAATGGTGAAACGGGGACCTCTGAACTCGTTTGTCGATCCGACCTTCCTTCCGGGAGTTATTGGGGTAGGACAGATGCGGACAGAGAGGAGAACCGTAATAAGCTACGATTTTGTCGCTATCACTTTAGCTGGGTCGCTAATAAATAGTCTACATCGTGATATTATATGCATGGAGCACAGATCTCCAAAATTTCGATTCCAATTTATCTATTTCTGTAACTGATATATCGCAAAGTGACATAATTATAACTATTTTTAATAGGGGTCCTTATTACAAGTTTTGTTTCTCAAAAAACAGCATTGAGCTAGCTAATAGAAAGGAAATCTACAAAAAATAGAATAATTACTATATGGATAGATGATTTACAACATTTGAAGATACATAATATTAATAATTTCAATGAGATAAATTATTTACTGAGGGTCTAAAGCAATAGTGTAATTACTTACTAGGCTAAGCCATTAATAATTTCCAAAACCAGACAATATCTCTTCTATATCTATTAACAATTTCAGAAAGAGTCAGCAAGGGTTTTAAAGAGTTATTATAAATTAAGGTTATTTCAATCATTACCAATTGTAGTGATCATGATAAGAGCATGATAGAAAGATGTATCAAACATATATTGCTCTTCTAACTGTTACAATGAAGTTTTAAATAATGTATATATTGAACTATTAGTTTCGATTAAAAGAATGGTCAGCAACAACGAAAATTTTGCTACATTAGTAATTCGCAAAATTGTTACTTGTTTCTATTGTTATAATATTCTTTATTGAAAATAGAATAAACTATCAAAATTACTCAAAACTTAGTGATGAGTATATCTTTAGCTCATTAATTAAATATATAATACAGGAATTTCAGTAAAAAAGAAAGAAAGATAGGCTAACACAATTAATACTATACACTATATGGTCAAACATATCCGAGGTCGAGACCCGGAGGCACCTGAGGCACGTATTAATATGATGTCGGTCTCCCTTTTGCATCAGTGACAGCCTATGTACGTCTGGGAAGACTTTCCACCAGGTTTTGATAAGTGATTGCAGGAACTGATATTCAAGCGGCCATGCCACCTAAGTGAGTTCGGCCACAGAAGATGGGCGATGTGGGTGGGCACGTAATATGCGTTTTATTTCGTCGGGTTGAGATCGAGGCTCTGAGAAGGCCCCGTCATGGAATATCCATGACGTCAAACCACGACCGCACAAGCTTTCCTATGTGTACGTGACTTTAACCTGGCTAGGAGAGAAACGGGCCTTCCCCAAACTATTGTCATTGAGTTGGGAGGGCGGCGTTGTCAAGAAAGGCCCGATACATCGCAGTGTTCATGTTGCTCTTCATAGGAACTAAGGGACCCAGGCCGATCCACAAAACACACCCCCACACCATAATGCTGGCGTCACCGAACTTAACATTTGGCACAATGCAGTCGGATAATAAGCATTCGCCGGGCATCCGCCAAACCCATGTGTCCATCGCACTGCCAGATACTGAAACGAGATTCATCACTCCGTAGAAAGTTTTTCCACTTCTCCAAATAGTTGAATAGCGGTGAGCTCTGCAACTTTGCAACAGACTTCTCATTGACGGCGGAGACGTTCGGCTTGTGAGCGGCAGCATGACCATGGAGACCCAAATAGTTTAGATCTCGTCCGATACGTGTTGTAACTCAGTCTTCCTAACCACCAACGGAGACTTGGATTTTTGCTTCCATTTAAGGTTCGACAGGTACGGTCAGTGTTTTCTTGAGCTACCAATTCGAACAACTGTCGTTTCACTGCCTCGACATCTCCATTTTACAATTACATCACTCACTGTTGATTTCGACACGTTAAGCATGTGCACAATTTCTCGAATCGATTTGTACAACCGTGGCATCCGATTATCACGAAGTCACTGAGTTCGCCTGACTTACTCATTTTATCGAAAACGTAAAATTATCACCGCACCAGCCCCTCATCAACGCTTTTGTAGCGTCCGATGACTCATTAAATCTCCTGACCTGCCCGATCCAGTTCGTCTGAAGGGTTTCCAGATACTTTTGGCCATTAGAGTGTCACACATAAATGAAAAGTTTTTGTCACATAGACCTAAATGAGAATTTGATTGTTTTGTTGTGTAGAAACATTAATTTTTGCTGAAACTCTTAGATGAGAGAGATGTGAGTATAGAAAAGTTAAATATTACCTTCCACGAACTCATGAGAATAGGAAATAAATGATTTATCAACTCCTATTTACGGATTTTGGAAGATCATTAAAACTGAAGGAAAAAAATATCTGAAAAAAAATTTGCTAATCTTTTAAAGATAAAACGATTAAAATTTAGTTTAATTTTTTATTTAAACACTGCGATTCTCGTCTGATACATCTTTTGTTCGTCATCCCGTAGCGAGCATGACTTCATCAGACGAAAAGAAAGAGATATCTTATCCCTCATCTTATAATTCATAAAAATAAAGAAGAATTTATTAATTCTGATTTTTATATAAGAAGAGGGATAAAATATGTCTTTCTTTTCGTCTAATGAAGTCAATCCCGCTAGGGGATGAGAAATATCACGAATAAATGTTGTATTAGTGGAGACTTGCGGTATTTAAATAATATGAAAATTTTTAAAGTTTTCTATTAATTTAACTTATGTTCTATTTTAAAACTTTATACTTAAATTAAAAATCAGTAATAAAAACTCACAAATTCATATTAAAAGTTTTGCAAAAGGTTGATTTAGATAAGAGATGACAAATCGAAAGTCTTACAATGATAAAAGAATTTCCTTTCGCCACAACCTTATGTTCGATATGACAACCTATATTGTTGACAACAGCTCATCCCCTTAATTATCATTGTAGAAGGTTTTTGTTTAGTTTTGTTTTTGATCCTGAGGTCTTCTATCCCAAGTATCTTTACAGACTACCCAATGGCCTTGTACACGCGGGAGGGCAAAACTTAACTTACAAATACAGTAGAACCTCATTATAACGGACACTATTATAACGGACATCGCTTATAATGGACAGTTTTAAAAAAAATTGTCAGCCTACAATCAAGGTGAGCGAAGTGAAAGGCCATTTAAATTTTGTTATTTAATATGTTGAACAATCGGCAAATGAAAATTTGTATATTACGAACACTTAGGACACCTCCGTCAGTTACTAACTGAAGAAATAAGCAGCAAACAAACCCACCAGAAAATAAATTACTTTTTGAAACCAATGAATGTAAGTAATCAACATGAACCAGGACCTTCTTGTTCTAAAGATTAATGCAGTCTAAACGTACACATCTTTTTTTTAAATCAATCTACTATGTTCAAGGCTGTTTTTTATTTTATATATAATAAATACTTTTTATAGCTAACTATTGTATTTTCATTGATGTAAACCCTGCTGCATTACACCCCTATAAGAATTATTTGTTATAAACCGGACTTTCATTAAAACGGACAACCTTCAGCCCCTATTAGTCCGTTATAATGAGGTTCTACTGTAATGTTTCCAGTATATTTTAAAGTATGAAAACATCCTGTGACAACTCCATTATTATAATCATTATAATAACCTTATTAAGAAACATGTGATGAATTTTCTCCATTATTATTTCTTTATTTTTAGTCAGTTTGAAAGTAAACACCTAATTTTTAAAATTGTGAAGTCATTATAATATTTAAATATATCAAGTATCGACACATATCAAAATAGAATTAAAAATAAACTGTAATTAATAAAATTTTATGTCAACTATCTTTCAAAATTTAAATTCAAGACATTAGAAGTATTTTAATATAGATATACAGGTTGAATTTACTAAATTCAAAAATAAAAAAAAAAAGCTAATGAAACATGAAAGTCTGTATTATTAGTATTTTGAACAATGGATTTCTTGTAACTTCTAATTAGAAATATTGATGAGTTAAACAACAAAACCTTCATAAATATTTTTTTTAATTATATTCAAAATGGCAGTTAGTGTAAACATGTAATATTAAAAATAACAGTTAGATACATTATAGAAAACAGAAAAGAATCACATCAATAACTATATTCTTTCTTTTCCATTGTTGTAATAGTTGCGACAGCTGCAGCGAAAACATCTTCAGGTATTAATTTTCAACTTCATTTTAACATTCATATAAACACCTTTACATATTTTATACAAATATTAGAATTTGAAATATATGCTTCTTTTTAATATTGAAATTTCAATAAAGGTATTATGTATATGTGTTATTAACTTTATAACTGATAATCTTATGAGAATGTTTTCGTATGTTATCACATTTATTTCATAATACTATTGAATGAATTCTTAAGAAAATCTTTACTTTACACTTACAATCGTAAGGCTTTACAATAGATAGGGTTTGCATTGTAACTATAGAATTAAAATTTTCCTTTTAATAATTGCAATCATAGAAAGTATAAATCATAAATGTCGGACGGATCTATTGATTTTCCTGCCACTAGACTGTAGTACCCACGAACATTTATCATATTATGATCAGGCAAATAAGTACAATTAAGGGAAGATAAATGAGTTTATTACCTTCAGGGTTCCACAGGTACGGTCAGTCAGTTTTCTTGGTCTACCAAGTCGTGCAGCTGTCGTTTCACAGCCTCGGCATCACTGAAGTCAGTGAACTTGCCTGACTTACTCATTTTATCGGGAACACAAAATTATTACAGCCCAAGCCCCCATCGTTGTTTTTGTAGTGTCCGATGACGTCCTGACCTGCCCGATCAACATCGTCGGAACGGGTGTCCGTATACTTTATACAGATAGTTGTGATGTTGTTGGTAAGTTAGCATCAATAAGTGACGAAAGACAAAAGATAGAACTTGACAACATGTTAATTTTAATAAAAATGTGTGAGACGAAATTATTTACAAGTGACATCCTGGAATAGCTGTTTCACGCTCGTTGGCGATCATCAGCCAGGATGATCAAGAAGATCTCGCTACTGAGGCTGATATGAATGATATATCGGAAGCCCGGTGGTGCCTCAAAGTATAAAATAAACAAAGAAAAATTCAGCAATGAAATATTAGTATCAGCCCCAGTAGCGAGACCTTCTTGTTTACAGTGACTTCTCCTGGCTGATGATCGCCAACGAGCGTGAAACAGCTGTTCCAGGATATCACTTGTAAATAATTTGGTCTCATCCATTTTTATTAATAATTGAAATGCGCAGTTTGAATTTTATTGCATTAAGAAAATTCATTGGGGCCTGCACAATGCTGGCACATGGGTTTTCATACTAATATTTCATTGCTGAATTTTTCTTTGTTTATTGTATACTTTGAGGCACCACTGCGCTTCCATTATGTTAATTTCAATGTCTGACTCCGTCAAACTGTGGCAGTGACTGTCGCTATGACAGCTCGTCAAGTGGTGCCCTCTGTTGTTCAATTATATAATTATAGCAGCGCCATTTAATTATTTACAATTCCAATATTACATCTCCCTTTTTCTTCTTTTTAAATTACATTATATATTTATTTTTTTTAAAGTATATTTCTATTCAATACATTATATTATTAATTACATTTCTTATTTATCTTATTTATTTAAGTCCTTCAGTCCTTTTTATTTTCTTCTTTCCCTTTTTTTTTATTTTTTTTTTATTTGCTGAAAAGAGAAAAAAAAATTTAAACACTGTTCAAAATTTATAACTGAATTAGGCTTTTTCACCTTGGTGAAATGTAGGCTTTTCACCTTTGTGAATTTGATGCTTTTCACCTTTGTGAACCATTTGAGGCTTTTCACCTTTGTGAAATTTGGATTTTTCTTGTTGTTTCTTTGGTTGATAAAAGAATACACCCTTTGTTTGTGGGATTATGACCGGTTCATGTGTATGCAATCTTTTACAAATACTATATGAATGAATATAATGCTCTATGTCTCTTGTCAGTCCAATCCAAAATATCGCATCACGAGCTCTCCTAATGGACGCAGTGATTCCTGAATGTCCAAAATGAATATTCTTCAGTATCTTTGAATGTAATGACTTTGGTACTATTACCCTTTAGTTCTTGAATAACATACCATCATTTTCAGAAAGCTTTTCACGACACAACCAATATTTTCTTATGAGAGGTGGTATGTTTGCCGTTACTTCTGGCCATCCATTTTTTATGGTATGCCTAAGTATACTTAGCTCTTCATCCTTTGATGTTTCTTGTTTTAATTCTTGTAAAACAGGATGTAAACTCTTTACATATCCTAAACCTCTAAATATTTTTGGATTGATGTCTGGTTCTGTACAACAACTTTCAACACGTAGTACTAGATTTAATTCAATGCTCGTATCTTTACCTAAGATTGGGGTAACCTCTGCATCTACGACCATGAATTTCAATTCATAGTCTAAATGTTTTACTTTACATTTAAAGTAAACCTCACCTAATACTGCTATAGTATCTTTTGTGAAAGAAATCAGTCTTTTGACCTTAGAGTCATTAATCTTAGCACCAAGTCTTTTAGCTAACGATAGAGAAATTACATTGCATTGAGCTCCTGAATCTAATTTGAATTTTACAGCATTAGATCGAATCATTATGCTTTCGAACCAGTCATTTTTATTTTCATCAGTTGTATATTCGCTGATAAATAGCGATTGCTTACATGTGTCTTCACATTCACTTATCTGATCAACTGAAGTTTCTTTTATAGCATAATCATTTCTACAGGTTTTGGTTCTGCACATCTTTACAAAATGACCTCTCTTTCAACACTTGTTAGAGATTCTTCGGAATGCCGGACAGTTCTTTCTATCGTGCGTTGTTCCGCCTCTATTATAACTCATAAAACTTAAATGTGGCTTACTTTGGTAAATTTTATTTCTACTTTGATTTATTTTGGTATTATCAATTGCATTAACTAAATATACGTCACTATCTTGACTTTTATTTAATTCCATAACCTGCTGACGAGCCTGTTCACTTGATCGACAAATCATAATAGCTTTTTCTTAATTACTTAATTTCTCAAATACTTTCAATAACATTTAATAACTAATACTCATAACGAACTACAAAACTTAAAGGCAATATTTCGACCTTTTTACAGGACTTTTAAAGTCCTGTAAAAAGGACGAAATATTGCCTTTAAGTTTTGTAGTTCGTTATAAGCTTTTTCTTAAGTTAATTGTTGTTCAGTTAATAATTTCTCTCTAATCTGGTCTGATAATACTCCATATACTATCTTGTTTTTAAGTAAACTACTTTCTAAATTACCAAAGTTGCAATGCTTTATTTCTGTTCGCGCCTTGGTGATAAATGTGTCAAAGTTCTTTCCTACTTTTTGCTTCATCCGGAAAATTCGAACCTGACGTACGATTCATTCTGGACTGGGTTGAAATGCCTTTAAACTTTTGCTTGATAATTTCCACATCCTTGACTGTTCATCTGATAATTCGAACCTGTTATAAATTACGGCAGCTTCAGGCCCTATCATTGCCATGAATATAGCAGGTCGAATGAACGGAGGTTTCTTGTCTAGCTGTGTTGCAATCGACCACCATTCGTATTGCTGAGACGAAACGTTTCCAATTGTTTTTCATATCATCGGTTGTGATCAGTAATGGACCGGGAGCTCTTAGACCCTGAATTCCAATCTCCATGATCTCCATGATCCGCCATCTTGAAATTCGATCGGTAACTGCCTTCACTGTTCCACTGGAACAAAAGTTATTTTCTGGTAGGAAATTTTGTTTTTGTCACTAACGGATTCGATTGATCTTTTCTCCATCGAATCGATCAGATCCCACTTCTGACACCAAATGATGTTGTTGGTAAGCTAACATCAATAAGTAACGAAAGACAAAAGATAGAACTTGACAACATGTTATTTTAAATTTCTGACTCCGTCTAACTGTGGCTATGACTGTCGCTATGACAACTCGTCAAGTGGTGCCCTCTATTGTTCAATTAAATAATTATAGCAGCGCCATTTCAATTATTTACAATTCCAATATTACAATAGTATGCCAAAATTAAATGGAAATTACTTTGTCACATAGTCCTATAAGAGAATTTGATTGTTTTGTTGTGTAGAAACATTATTTTGTGCCGATAGAAATGTGAGTGTAGAAAAGGTAGATACAAATCATTAACGTATCAAGAACTCATGAGAATAGGAAATAATTGATTTACCTACTCTTATTCACTGATTTTGAAACATTTATGAAAAATGAAGGAGATAAATATCAGAAAAAAAAATATTCCTAATTTTTAATGATGAAACGATTAAAATTTAACACCACAAAAACAGGTAATAACTCCTTCATCATCATAAACATCGTTAATTATTAATATTTCTACTTCTTCAGCAGAAGTTTTCTTCAGGAAATAAAACAGAAAGTGTAGGAGAAAATCTAAGATTTCTCTCATTACTTAAAACAGAATTCAATACCTAAACAATCATGGAATCATTCATGACCCAATCTTTCTTGGGCAACAAAAGCTATTCAACCTAATACCATTCTTCCTTAACAATAACAAACTTTTATACTTATAACAAAGTATGAATACTCATACAATTTTTTCTTAACAAAAGAGAAACAAAAAACAAAAACATATACCATTTTTCAATTAAGCCAATTTCAATTTTTGTTTCAAAATCTTATAATTTTTATAATTTTTTCATAAATACTGAAAGAAATAGGAATCATTTTCAACGCTTTAATTTTGATTAAAATTTAGTTTAACGTGTGTGCATTTTGAAACTTAGTAGAGACGGAGTATATCTGGGTCAAAAATGCAGTCCATCCCAAACGTATTGAGATTGCAGCATTTATCTTCACGTTTGCCGATACTGAATACAAAATTAATTAATTAATCACCATAACTGTTCTAAAATTTTCTTTTGCACTACGAACAAATTCGAAATGTCCTTTAGCATCTTTTGATTGATAGAAAATTGCTCGAGGGTTTATATGTGTCATAGAAAAATTCATGCTTCATCGAAGCTTCAGTCCATTTCAATTTCTCACCCGCAAGATGATTTTTGTAAAGTTTCGACTCGTTCGTGAACCGCTCACGAATTTGCCGCTCTGTTTGCATGCAAACTCTTGCTTTCTAACGACCTTCCATTTTTAGGTTTTATCGTACGATACAGCAAATGCTTCCTTAAGATGTTTCAAACTTAACTCCCAAATGACGTTGTGTAGGGATTTTTTCAAGACAGCCTTCTATTTGACATATCGGACAGTGCTAGTTTACTGCATGTTTACGAGTTTGTTAACTTGGCATCCATGATCTTAGGTGGCCAGATTCTGATTTCTTCGTATCACATTGCCAACATTTCAACGGCTAATGATAATTACAATTTTCGTATAGTTTGTTACGATGATGGAATACGAGTATCCCGCATCGGAGAATCCATTAATAGAGCTTTTTCAATAACACAATAAATGAGTTCAATTGCAAATATTACTTTGCAGGCTTTCAGATAACAATCTTCTCGTTCCCAGTATGGAATCAAATGCAAACTGCATGCGCACAAACCAACTCATTTTGTGAACTCCTATCTGAATTAACCTTCTATATTGAAAACATTAATGTTTTCGATGTATTTCTCTAATTTCTCCAATGTCTTCGATCGTATTTACATTGAGAGAAATTCTATATTGATATTGAATTATAAACCAATGAAATTTAAAATTATGAACATGTGATATCGAAAATACTTCCTGATTTTGATAGTCCATCTATCGGAGAAATTTCCAAGGAGATGAATTTCCTATCGATCAAAAGGTTTAACATGCGGAGATAATATCAACATTACAAGAAAAAACATGCACGAACATGATAATGATTAGAAACCAGAAACAACTGTTTTGGATTCGCAGTATCGAAAAAACTAAAAATAGATCAGTGATTCCTAATTTCTGTGCGTGCATGTTTTTTCTTGTGATGTTAATAAACTTCCTATCATCTGGTGTAAGTCCATCTCTTGAAAATTCTCTAATAGAGAGACTATAGAAAA
>JAFIDM010083029.1:0-10987 GCA_023159025.1 Thereuonema tuberculata | reverse complement strand
GGAAATTACACCAAGGACGCAAAATTGTTATTTCGCTAACTATCGCATGTAGACAATTGTCATTAAACCATCATGTGTGTACCAGGACAAGCATTTATTTTCTTTGGTATCAAATAAGTGAATGAATTAGCTGAAGATTAGTATCTCTTAAAATTTATTGCTTTTAATTCGTAAATTAAGCCCCATTCCTTTATACTTTTAATATTTATAAGTTTGCCACAGGATTATGGTAGTTCTTTATCAGTTCTTATACTGCAAATTGATGTATATCTGGTATAGTAAGTTTTATATGGTCAACTGAAAGAAACCAACCTTCACAAATATACTGAATGTGTGTGTATATATTCTTTTTAAAGTTAGCGTGTCTCTTTACTGTATACTCTATATCTTCAATCCCAAATTAAAACACAATAAAAAAAATCAATTTTTAATTAATAGTTAATTGATCCTTTGGAAGCAAGGACCTAATATGCAACAAGCCGAAATGTGCAGTCTTATTATTTGACCATAGATTTACCAGAAAAATCCCTAATCAATTCCGTAACATCGATCTAATACTTGTCAGGAATTATATCTGTTGAGCTGCATTGGAATTCATTTATCAATTTTTTTTTCCGTTGATAAATTCGCTTCAGGGATTCGCATTTGACTTCAAACTTGAAATCAGACAACATAACAAGGATAGAAATCCCCATTGCTAGTTAATGACTTGCTGTACAGAAAAAAAAAAAATAATTTGCCTTTTCTTCAACTGTTTCATACCCGTTTTAAGACGACATAATTCCTAAAATATTTCTAATTGAAATAGTGTAAATAAAAAGTTTTCAAAATTTCGTATTATTTGTTCCTTTGAAAAAAAAATACAAACAGTATAAATATTCGATTTATTGAAGAAATTAATTAAATCCCACATTTACTTAATTTTTTTAATAAATAAATTTCCGATTAATTTTAATATCAGAACACGTAGAATTAGGGGATCAGCTAATTAATATCCATTATTACGGTTCTAAATCTCTCGGAATCTCACCTTCACCACTGATTTCTCGAAAACGATCCACAGAGAAAAAAAAATAAAATACAAATGCGTCTTTGCTCTTTAAATACAGGGTGTACCTGAAATGTGCTGCCAAACTTAAAGGTTGTATTCAATCATGCAAAACAACGAATAAACGTCATAAGCATTGATGCTTTATTTCCAAGATATGAAGGATGCAACAATTCAAGAGGTGTTGGCCGTACAGTCGCTCAGTTTCACGGAAAGTGATGGAAATGTCCTCCACCGGCCAATGCATGCAACACAACGTGTTCCATCGACTGCCAAACACAGTCAAAGACATCCAGGTGCACGTCGAAGTGTGCTACACCCATCCACTATGCTATCATGCAGTGCGTGGGCGTCAGGATCCGGTGTGGTGTACACTAATGCTTTAAAGATAACCTCATACGAAAAAAGTTCAGAGGGAAGCAATAGTTTAAAAAGTAAACTTTAAATTCTTTGAGAACTTGTTGTAATTTACACTGCTTTGGTCAGGATTAGACCTAACTGAGTATTAGTGACCTATTGCGAGGACGTATAAAACAAAAAGCAAGAAGTCGAAAAGAAGTTTTCTATTAAATGATTTTTGTTTTTTTAAGTAGTGAAAATGACAGAAACGAAAAGCCTGTGTCTATATTCAAATTATAGTATCTATCGAATACAAACAGTACAAATTTCCATTCTATAAAAAAATAAAAAATAAAAAAAAAAGTCAAATCTCAGTTTGAGAGTAAACAAGCCAAGCGCCCCCTCCCCCCCTCAATACAACTTGCAATGTATCAAACGCAAGCGCTGTTAAAAGTTACACTATTAATAATTGGCGCGCAAAAGTTATTTATTCAAGTCGTTGTAATTTAAGGGTCTACAATAATAAAATCCCAAGAAAAATCCGGATCTCCGTCAGGGATTGATTTCTCTGTCATAGTCAAAACAATTTGAACTTCCGGTCCCGTATAATTGTTTCTAGTGATTTCTACAATGGACAAGCAACACAATGCAAGCACACTTATACAAAAGAAAATTAATTTTCTTTATTTCTAAGTGCAAATGTTTTAAGTTTTTTTTTTTTTTTTTAATGTTGTTAATGATATCATCAACCTGATGGTTATTACAATATATTATCATTGTTAAAATTAGAACTCCTCAACTATGGCTACATAGATTATGTTTACATTCTACACAATGCCAGTCATGTCAGGCATTTTATACTCTACGCAAGCCAAAGATAAAACATTCTACCTGTTGTTTGTGCATTTTAAGGAGGTTAGATATAATGCAGGATTTCATATTTTATCTATAACAAATTAGAATGTTTTGTTTTTTCTTTAACATTTAAATGTCTTTTCGGGCTCAAAACTCTTACACCAAATTTAACGAATTTTCGCAATTCATACAACCTTCAGAAATGGTTGTGAGAGGCCAGGACAGATTTTGTCCGCCTACATCCCCCTCTCCAATAAAATCCTATAGAAAACCATTGGCAAGTCCCAAAGACAGGAGAAGGCAACCTTTTTATTATTAAAAACCATTTTTTCTTCTTCTCAAAATTCCAAGTTTAAAGTCCCAACATGTCCGCTAACAGCCAACCAAAAAAAAAAAAGAAACCATTTACGGCTCACAACAGCCAATCAGATAAGAAAAAAGTAAAAGATGGTCAATGTCGTGAAAGTCTGGAAGTCTTAATCCTTATTGTGTTCAGGAGAGGCTTGTTTAAGCTCAGATCACGAGGTTTCGAAGCCAGAATCCACATCTGAACATTTCCTCCGAAGAGAACAGGATTTGGTAGTCAGCCATATCTCCGAACGAACCGAACAGCTTGTTGGTAAAGTGGCTTGCTCAAAAGGGATTAGTTGTTCAGATGTAGACGGGTAGATGTGTAGACGATGATTATAGAATTAAATTTATTTTCATCAAATAAATGTCAAAAGCAACAACAAAAAAATCTTTTCTCTATATTTTATTTATAATCGATAATAAGAGTCCCTTTAAGTCCTAAATATTCTCAGTTTTTAAATTTAAATAAATAAATTATTCTTTTATATTCCTTTAAATATTAAATACGTTCGTACACTACGATGTAATGATTTAATTAAGTAATCAGGATCAAATTATTCCTATAATTCATTCTAAATAAATACTTTATCATTATTTTAAAACGAATTAGTTTTACCATGTTAATAATTGATAAGCTAAAATTGAAATGCAAAAAGATTAAACACAGTTTCAAAATTTCATTTCTTCATTAGACAGAAAAGACAAATTTCTTTCAAGTCCATTTTTTCTTCTTTCTTATCAATAATTGAAGCCTATTTATTATATATAATTTGTAAATTATATCTATCACCTTTTCATCTTTTTTTTTCATTCGCATTTCAACTTTTTTTTATTATTTCATATTTTCATTTTGAGATTTTTTTTAATCTATTGGCTGAATTAAGCTTTATTTACAATTTATACTTTGTTTTTTAGAATCTTTCTAATTTTTTTATCACTATATTCAGTACTCTGTACTATGCATGCTACATTTACTTGGTATTCATTTTTTTTTCCAGCATAAATTACAAAGAATGCACCTGTTGCCAATATCATTAGAATGATCGGAAACAAGACGAATAAGATGAGAGATTTGCTCGTTCTATTCACTGCATTCGGATTCTCGTTCTATTGTTTGGAGAAAATGTGCAGATGTGAACGAGGCCTAACATCAATACGCATCAAAAAACAAAATAAATAATAACAGTGCGATCCCCTATGCAGAAGTCTAGCTTGCCCATATCTAAAGCCACCTCTACTTCACTTCTATACAAATAATGAAAATAAACCACCCATTCCATGGTCGTTTAAGGCTTACTGTAATATATGGCAATAAATTCTTAACTATTTTAATTTAAAAAAAAATCGCTAATTGTACAAATTGATTTAATAATTTTTATAGTATTAATTGTGAATTATCAACAAATCAACAAATAAGCCGTTAAGAATTACTATTTAAACAAATATAGACCTATCATAGTTCTAGAATTACTAAAATAATCCTTACAGCTAATACTAAATTTCTAAAATTAGCAGTTATTATACTATAAAGTAATTCTATTTTACATTTCAAATCAATGGATAGCTTGCTTTTTTTTTTTTTTAACTTTTGAATGTTTTGAGATTTTTACATAATCTTAAAATATACGGAGAATTTCCTATAAATTTTATGAAATAAATTAGATAAAAAAAATATTCTAAAAGCTATGTTAGAAAACAAACAAACAAAGCATGCTTTTTAGTATTTTTTTTTATTTATTAAAGTAATTAAAGTTTTGTTATTTAAAAAAACATTTTTATTAGACAATTATGGTTAGATTCAATAACTATATGATCATACAGAATAATATTAAAGAAATATATTGGAAGAATTCAGTATCTAGTGTTCCATTAATATTTCAATATTTTAAAATATTTTTTAACCTTCAGACATTCCGATTAGTTTGATAATTTTAATCCAAAATCCAATTTATTCATTATTTTATTAATCGAAGATTTAGTAAAAGAACACAAAATTCGCATTCCAACAGACAGGACGTATAATGTATTTCCACCATGTTGTAGCAGAGATCGTAATTATCTCTTATTTCGATGCTATTTTTCTTTTTAATCTTATCTTAGAAACAGCATAAAAATTCAAACTTTTTTCGAAAGATCAAAGAAAGAAAACTTTATTTCCTCCATTCGAATCAATGCTTTCCATCCGTGTCTTATCGGCGATAAAGAAATAGTTTGCGTGCTCAGATTTCTTCTTGACAATGAAAAAAGATTACAAGCGAAGTTCAAAGAAAAGATATCTGTTTCTATACTTTGATTCCCATTTCCAAGATAAGTGTATTAAAAAAAAAATTGCTCGAAAACCGCCTATTCCATTTGGAAGGCATAACGTTCCACGACACAAAATGGCGGACGAAAGTATTTGCGGAGTTAGGGCCTTACGATCTAAACTTATTCCGTTCGAATTGATACCTACGCAAATTAACGAAAGGCCCTTTATCGTAGGCCATGTCCCAATCTTTCTTCTTGTCCACACGACACCACAAGGAATCGAAGTGACGAGCGATATTGTGCAGGCACAATTTGGTAAGAGGATGAACAGGCTTTCGGCAAGGCATTTTGTAGTCCTAAAAATTGAGATTTTTAAGCCTAAATTACAATTCAGGAATTTGATCGTTAAAAACTTGAATTTTGGGCAGCAAAATGACTCGGTCTAGATTCTCGAGGACATGATGCACTACGGGGAACTATTTCTGCACGAACATCACAACTGGGAGCGGGAAAAATTGAAATCCGTGAAGGGCAATCGCTGCCGTCAGCTGCCGTGCCGTCGCCACACAGCGGAATAGTGACAAACTCACCAGCGAGTGGATTCGTCCAGGATTGGAGCGATTAATCGCACAATGTAACTGTCGCACAATTCCGTCCGAATTTCTTGTATTTCGTAGGAGGGTAATTTATTATCATTCGCCTAAAAATCAAGAGAAAATATCGCAAATCAGAGCCAAAACAATGAGAATTACGATTGAACCTTGGTCGTGATTGAGCCTCGCAGCGATCGACTACTCTCTCCTGGATTAGTTGTCGGTTGGGTCTGCGCATTGCTCCACCGAAGCCCAGTGAATCGACGAACGCGGTGTGTGAATGGAGCGATGGCGAACACCACGACGTCCCCGCAACAAGGCTCGGATATGGCCGACGTTAAGTCCCCAATCCAAGATTTAACCACACAGGATTACCTACGCGATTTGCAGGACATGGATAATCTTCTTCAAAAAACAAATCACAACGGACGATGTCTTCATTTAAAACACCTGCCATCCAATGTCACAGATGAGGTAAGCAAATACAATCTTTTGAATCACAATTTCTCACCAAACTCACAGAAAAGAAAAATCTTAAATGATCACGAACATTAATTTTGACTTTCATTCATGACACTAATACATATTCATCCGTTACACCAAATCTTTATATCCAAATATATTAAGAGAGTACGGCCGGTTCTAGTTCAGAGGCAAATATCTAATAGTTCAGATATTTTATTATTAATACTTCGAAAGTTATCTTTCATTTCCATTCAAGCATTGTCCGCAGAATTGAAAACTTTTGATTGGATTTTCATTTTTTCTATTAGATATACTTTGAAAGTTAACCCGACACATAATTACTTATTCTCAATTATGTAATACTAACAGTCCGGTTTGTTTTTGTTTGTTTTTTTTCCGTTGTTGAGATTGAAGATGAAATCTGGAAACAGCACGGAGATATTCTTTCAATCATCTCCGACAGTTATTAGGGCTTATTTTTAAGCAACTTTTTTACTAGTGAGTCACTTTTGATTCTTATTTCCATCCGAAAATTCTTGAGGGCATTAAGACTCGGAGAGTAATTTCATGCACTACTCCTCGGTGTCCGACGGAGCAATGAAATCGGGAATATCCCCAGCTGCATTTACTCGTCCCCTGGATAAATTTCCAGTTGTGGGATTTCTCTTTATTTCGGCGGGAAGCGTTTGATTAACAAAAAAATCTTAGACAAGGGATATACCTCAAAATACACATGTATTTACTTATATAGAAGAAAATAAAAATTAGGAAATAAATCAGTTATAGTGACATTCATTTTGAATTTGGAAAATTAATAGAACAATCTTTATATTATCGAATATAATTTTCGGAAGGAACTCGAAATAATTATCTTACAACAACGTGTAGTCGTTTATAGCAAGTAATAGTACTATATTACTATTTTTTTTTTCTTTTTTTCTTGCGTGGAATTTAGTATAGGTGCTTAATTTTTTATTTCCTTTTAGACGAGCGATCTTAAATGAAGAAGTAAAAAGAAAACATAGTTTCTTTGTCAACCCGTGTCACAACTGAGTTTCGTAATCCGTCCATTACAATCCGGAACCCCACAGACGCAGGTGACGTTACTTGCCGTCCTCGAAATGACCCCATCGCGTTCGGGTAATAAATTCCTGGCACCCCTTGTACACGAGGCGAATACTTCTTTGAGCGATGGTTCTTTTGCTGTCTTCGGACGCGGTTTATTTCCAGATCCGAGACGAAGAAATCTGTCTGTCATGTGGTTCCTCATCAGATACTAAAGGCACCGCCTTGTCGCTGCAACCATGCTCTTCTGTCCTCAGCCGTTCTCTTTAATTCATAATAGCTTCCAAGAATTTTCTTCTTGGTCTTCCTCTTCCCTTTTTTCCTGCAATTTTCCCTTCCAGAATAATTTTTAGAAAACTGTTATATCTAATCATATGTCCCAAAAATTTTGTTTTTCTTTTCTCAATATCCTGTAATAATTTTTTCTGTTCTTCCACCTCTTCCAACACTTTTTGATTTGTCTTCTTATCAGTCCAACTAGTTTTTATCACTCTCCTCCATATCCACATCTCAGCTGCCTGAAGGCGATTAATATCTTGTTTCCCTAACGTCCAGGTTTCACTGCCATACATCAGGATGCTCCATAAAAAAGTTTTTGCAAAGGCCTTTTTAGTTTCAATATCCAGATGGTTTGATGTCAGTATATTTCTTTTGTTTTGGAATGCTTGTTTCATGATAGCTATTCTTCTTTTTATTTCCTCAGAACTTCTGTTATCATCTGTAATGTAGCTTCCCAAATAGCAAAATTTTGCTACTTGTTCAATATTATTTCCTCCTATTTTTATAATTGCTTTCATTTTCTCCTTATTTTTATCAACTATCATTACTTTAGTATTCTTTGTATTTATTTTTAAGCCCCAATTTTGTAAAGTTCTGTGTAGTAAATCAAGCATTTTATTCATTTCTTTTTCCGAATTCCCCAATACTGCAATATCATCTGCAAATCTTATGCAATGTATCTTTTTTCCATTTATACTAATTCCTTTAGTTTTAGCTTTCATAGTTTGGATTGCCTCCTCGATGTATAGGTTAAACCAGTGATGCCCAACGTACGGCCCGTGAAGGTGTTACATGTGGCTCGCTCTTTTATTCCTACATTCACGTACATATTTGTAATAATAGGACCTTTTTTTTTTGGTTGCTGAATAGGAGATTCCGTTGTTTTTTTTTTGGTTGTTGAATAGGAGATTCCGTTTTTTTTGGTTTTTTTTTGGTTGTTGAATAGGAGATTCCGCCACATTGTGGCCCGCGAGATTCACAGCAAAGTCAAGTTTGGCCCCCATATTACGAAAGGTTGGGCACCACTGGGTTAAACAAATATGGAGAAAGTGGGCATCCCTGTCTTACACCTTTTTGTTAATTTTCGCTTCAGTTGTTGCCCCCTTGAAGTGAATGAGTGTACTATGGCCCTTATATAATTGATAGATAAATCTTCTATCTTTCCAGTCGAATCCCTTCTACTTCATAATTTTAAACAAATATTCCCATCTCACTGCATCAAATGCTTTCTCTAAATCTATAAATGTAATATAAATTTTCCTATTCCTTTCCATGCTTCTTTCCAGAATCATTCTCAAAGCGCAAATTGCTTCCCTAGATCCTCTAACAGCGCGAAAGCCAAATTGATCTTCATCTAGATATTCATCAATTTTCCCTTTAATACTGTTTTTGACTATATGTAGAAGGATTTTAGAAGCATGCGATAGTACTGAAATTGTTCTATAGTTGGAACATTCCAGTGTATTTGTGGATTAATTAGGTATTAATCTTTTAATTTTATAATACACTTTATCTTGCCTTGCTTTCCTTATATCATCTTCATTGTTTTTAGTAATTTCTTTTGTCCATTTCTCTTTTTGATTCCTACATTTATCAGTTATTTCGTTTTTAATTCTCTTATAACTTTCTATCTCCTTTTTCTTTTTAAGTTCATTTCTTTGTATTATTAATTGCATTATTTCCACTGTCATCCAAGGCTTTTTTGGTATAAATTTGATTCCTCCTAATATTTCTTCTGATGCTTTTCTTATTCCCATCTTTATATTTTCCCAGTCATCCAAGGAAGAATCATCTATTAATTGGTTAGTCCTTTCCTGATATTCTTTACATATTTTTTCATCTTTCAATTTCTCTACACACCAAATTTTCTGTCCCAATTTCTTAGTTTTCTTAAACCTAATATTACATTTTGCTATTACTATCTTGTGGTCACTATCAATCTCTGGGCCAGGATAGCTATGACTAGATTTTTACTTGATTTCTATATCTTTGTTTTACCAGGATGTAATCAATTTGATATCTTTCATCATTTGGGGCTATCCAAGTATATCGTCTTCATACCGGGACCTCGAAGAAAGTATTAGAGACTATTAATCCATTTTGTTTACAAAATTCAATCAATTTTTCACCTCTTGCATTCATTTTGCCTAGTCCAAACTTTCCTATTATTTCTGTATCTGTAGTAGATCCAACAACAGCATTAAAATCGCCCAGTAGTATTATATTATCTTTCTTTTTTGTTAATTTTAATAATTCTTCAATTTTTTCATACAGTTTTTTCTACTTCTTCATCATATTCCTTCCTTGATGTGGGAAAATAGACTTGGATTATAACCAAATCAGTTGGTATGCTACTCAATTTAATCATCATCAATCTATCATTCACATGATATGTATTTATCACACTCTTTGCCCAATCTTTACTTAACATAACCGCAACGCCATTCCTACCACTTTTCTCACCTCCACTATGAATAATTCTTATATCATCACTAATAAAATCGTTATTTCCCTTCCATCTAGTTTCACATAGACCTACAATTTTTATATCATTCTCTTTCATTTTATATTTCACTTCCTCCAATCTGCCTATCTTCAACAATGTTCTTACATTCCAAGTTGCAATTTTGGTGATATTTGTGTTGTTGATATTCCTGGGATTTCGCTGAATGACGACCTGAGAGGCCCAGTTCGCTCTCCTCTCCTGCCGGGTCTTGGGTTCCGAAGCCTATGATCAGTAATCTTCATCTTCAGTTGTGCCATGATTGCTTTTACTAGATATATCCGTAGATCTTTAATGGAGTAGTTTCTCGTTGCTTTCTCCATCTCCATGCCATTGGCTTTAAGAGCAGTTTCCCACTCCAAGGGCAAGAAGGTGCCCTGAACCTCTACCAGCTACTCCGTCCTCAATGAGGCCGTTGTCACTTGGTAGGGTTGGAACGCTTATTCCGGCGGACATTCGGTCTCCAGAGCCACGTTAGCCACCTTGGTGCCCATCCCCCACCACGGGGAGGTGGTTGGAATTTTCCCTTCATAGAGAAATGAGACCGTAAGGCCTTTCTCATTCCCTCTGGTACTTTGGGGGAGATATGGTTCCTTTAATTTCGAATGGCTCTCACGGCACAAGAATGACATTTTCTCAATAGAAATAGAGTAGCACCGGATACCATTCAACGGTCCTTTTCTTTCTTTCTTTCTTTCTTTCTTTTTTCGTGAGCACAGCAAAGAAAGTTAGTCATTTAGCACAATAAGCGTGGTGACGTTCTCAAAACTTCATAGGCCAACATTTTAAAAGAAACGAAATACTATTTCACGTATTGGGGGAGAAGAATAGGACTGGTCGAAATAAAAAGCCCCCAACCTAAAATTTCTTATTTTGATATTTCGAGGATTTATTCCTCACCATCGAATTAAGACCTGAAAAAAAACTTATTACTTTCAGCTGATCTCTAGAAATAGCTTCCAATTATATATGAAAGTTAAATAAATAAATAAAACAAAAATCAGTAGAGGTTGTTAGCATTGATATAATGATAAGATATAGAAGCTAATTTGCGATTGCGTTTCCGGCTTCAAAAATTAAATCACATAAATTAAATACAAATAAAATCGCAAAATAACAGATTTCTATTCATGATGTGAAAACCATGAGCACGGATGTTTTCTTCCCTGTAACTTAGGAATTGTAACTGAGGTTTTATGTTTATTATTGAACATATCACATTATAAATATCTAAACTTCGAT
>JAFIDM010083028.1:0-10987 GCA_023159025.1 Thereuonema tuberculata | reverse complement strand
ATCGAGGTTCAACGATTATGGCACAAGCCGGCAGTGGTGGTTCCAGTGGTTATCGGCACACTGGGTGCTATACCAAAAAACCTTGGTAAGCACTTACAAGATCTAAATATTGACAAAATCTCCATCGGTCAACTCCAAAAAGCCGCACTGCTTGGATCAGCACATATTTTGCGCCGATACATTACGACATCCTAGATTCTTGGGAAGAATTCGATGCGTTTGAAGGCCAACACCAGCTAAAGAACTGGCAGCTGTGATACACATTGTTTTGTAGTGTCCTGTATAATAATTAAATTATAATTTTAGTTATTTTTAATAGTCTTTTCATATATTTTATTTCCATTAAGTTTTCTTAGCTACATAACTTTATATATCAATATTATTATATTTATTATTTATTTATTATATTATTTACATATTTTAAAATTTAATATTTCTTTAGTTTAGTGCTAACCTCTCATCCCTACAGTTTTTGCCATTTATTAAAAAATTTTTAGAAATTTAAATAAAAAAAGAAAGGTAAAATTTATTTCGTTAAAATAACATATTATAATTTATCAAAAAGAAGAAACAAATTGATGCAGGGAAAGAGTACAAATATTCACTATCGGCAACAGTCCTTTAATATTAAAAATCACTCACTTTTAATTTATTTACAGACAGTATTCTTCCTTTGTGTTAATCTTCCATTTTTTTATTATTATTATTATTATTTATTATTTTTTCTAATCCCACTTGCTGTCTTTGGACAAATGGAATTTAATAAATAATATTACGCTTTACAATAAACAGGAATTTTACGATAAACAATCCTATTATCGTATAATCCTATTATTATAATAAAGTTTTTATTTACTATCTGTAATATTTTATTTAATTTCCTATATCCAACAAAACGAAATAAGCAAATAAATAAATAAATAAATACGCCTTCAATGTTTAGTAACGTTTTAGTATTTCTTAATTAAGCTGCAAATATTTTATTCATTACTTATATTGTAGGAATAAACTTAAAACAATAATTTAAAAAATCTCTCGTTGTAGTGTATTATAATTTGTATAACAATGTATTATCTCTTAAATCACGCAAAGTTCTATGAAATTCCTGGAATTTTTGCTAAGATAACAGATAATCACTTAGAGAAGAATCCTGTCAATCATTTTCAACCACTTAGAGGAAAAGTATAAATTGGGAGGATAGATAAAGACAACACCACAGAGCGTCACCCTTTTAGCTCAGACACCACAGAGTGTAACCCTTTCCCTCAGACACTACAGCAGTGAAGTAACAATGCACCGAAGTCTCATCATTCTCTGCCTTCTTGGGATTTTATTAGCCCTCGTTTCAGCACAAGGTAATAACTGCTTTCATCTACACCTTCTATTTCAGTTAGGATACAAATCTCAAAAATAACGTAATAGTCTTAAAACAACGAACAAAATGTCGTTTCTAATTCTTAATTTAATTTCTATTATTTGAGAGAACTAAAATATTATCATTTAAAATTTTAAGATTAACATTACTACAATATATATTAAATTCGATGTAAAATTTTAAGATTAACATTAGTACTATATATTAAATTCGATGTAAAATTTTAAGATTAACATTACTACTATATATTAAATTAGATGTAAAATTTTAAGATTAACATTACTACTATATATTAAATTCGATGTAAAATTTTAAGAATAACATTACTACTGTATATTAAATTCGATGTATGTTAATTGTGTAAGTGTATGACGAACGCTAAACTGGGTTTTCCAGAAGGAAAACTCAAAATTCTGAGAGATCATAATACGATATCATTATAAGAAAATAGTTTATACGAGCATATGTCCTATTCAGAATTAATCTATATTTTTGTGTTGTTTTCTAGATATTACGGATATACCGTGTGATCCGTTTTTCGATGACTGTGACTCCATTTGCTTCTCACTCGGACCTTATGTAGATGGAGTTTGTCTATCCTCAACACTCACATGCGGCTGCTTCTTCTTCTGAAGGTATGTATCTGTCATTTTAAAAGATGATATCATTTTAAATTAGTCTACCTACTTTCAACATATTTCATATTTTCTTTTCTTTATACTGAAATTATATAATAACTAAAATTTACAATATAATTCTGTTGAGATGACAAGAATATGCACACTTTTTATAAAGAAAAAAAAAAAAGTTAATAAACATTTTCGAAAATCCATTTTGTTCAATTTTCTTCATCGGGTTTACAACTCAAAATGGGTTTTCGAAACTGTTGTGATGTTTATTTACTTTTTTGTGTTATTTTTTTATAAAAACTACATATTCTGGTCATCTTAACATTTATGTATCTACTACACGTTAAACAACAGGAAAAATATCAATCTGTTGCTATAGATCCTTTATATAATTGTTGGCAATTGTCCGTGCCGCCACGGTCGACCGCCGAGGCGGCGGTCTGCCGTGTGGTCGTTCTGGCGGGACCTGAGTTCGAATCTCGGCCTAGGTCTTGGATTTTTGCTATCATTCCTGTGTTGTTTACTCCTTCGTCTTTCCCTTCTTTCGCCGTCTTCGGCATCTTTGGGTTTCCCTCTGATCTGGATTAGTGTCAGGAAGGGCATCCGACTATAAAACTCCTAGCGACCTTGCTCATCAGCGACCCCACGCGGAGTGGGGAAAAACAATGACCCCATCAACAAAAATGGGAAAAGCTGCAGAGGAAGAAGATATAATTGTTGGCATTTACATATTCCAACTTCATATCAAAATTAAAAAGAAAAGTCTTCAATTTTCTTGTTCTAATACCGCAGCGGTTGGTTCTTTACATATTAATTGGTTTTACATATTGGTTCATTTTTGAAGATATAAAATGAATTTAAAACGTAATTAAAGGTCATAAAACATGAAACAAAAATAAAATTTATGTGCATTATATAAATAAATTTTGACTAAAATTTTATTTAGTACATTGATTATTAAATTTTGAAATAATTTTGATTTTGATATTTGTCAATGAAAAATAAATTTCAAAAGGAAAATAAAAAATTATAAATGAATAAAATTGTCTTTAAAACAAAAAATTTCTTTGTCTTTTAACAAAATTCTTTCCTTTTTTTTTTAGGGTAAATAAATGTTTGCCATGAAACTTGAAAAGAAAAGTCACTGTTCGCTGCAAAATAATGGACTTATTTATATTCAATGTATAATTATTTATTTCTTAATCTGTGTATGTATATATGACCTGTAAATAAATTATTTGCACTTATAACTTGTTTTCTTACTTTCATATTTTACCAAGAATTCCTTACATTTACTTAAAGAGATACGAAACCAAAATATCCTCGATTTGATAATTAAATCAATAATTAAAATTCTTAAAAGTTTCTTAACAGTGATATGAAATTTATATATTATTATAAATTATTGCTTCTTATTAAGATATGTATGCATTAATTTATTTATTTATTTATTTATTTATTTATTTATTTATTATATACTTTTACTCAATATTATAGATTTTGCTTTTTTTTTATTACTTCTAATCTGTAAATATTATACTTATTAATTTTTAAGTGATTGGAAATAACGGCCTGATTTCTTTATTAATTAAATATTGATTCGTTAATTTATTTAGATATAAAGTTCAAATACTAAAAATACTAAAAATTTTACTATATAAATATATTAAAAAGAAATAAAAAACAAAAGAAAATAAGAAAAGAATATCTACGATAAAAAAAAGATCAAGGTCTTTAAATATTGCGTTTTTAGTTTTTTTAAATTCTAAATTTTAATTTCTATTTTCGCCGCTAATGCCTCTGATGACGTGTTGATAAATTGGCTTTATCTTCATAGAAACAGTGATTTGAATATCGTATTGGTATTTTTTAAATTTCACATCACTGTCCGGCTTTATATGCTTAGTAATATAAGTTAATCTATACTTTCTTATATTCTATACTTTTCGAAATTTTCTAATTTGATTGATTGAAATCTTTGCTTTGCGAAACTCGAAGATTTGGCTTTGAGTTTTGCCCGTTCGATATATCTATCTATCTATCTATCTATCGATGTATTATATATAGATATATCTATATATATTATTTTATACGATTCTAAAATGCATAAGTTAGATTAATTTAGAATTATCTATAGTTCTATTAAGTCATATCTTAAAAAAATAATTTAATATTAGTAAAATTATTAAATTTGATGCATGATCAAATTGAAGAAATTACAGATATTAATTCCTATTGGTTAGTAATTAATAGAACATTAATGTTAAATTATTTAAAAAAAATATGAATAATTTACGTAAGTATATGAAAAGTATATCTTTTAATTTATTTATAAACTATCAAAAATACAGCTTATTTAGGTTTACATAGCTTTGTTTATTTGTTAATTATCCATTATCTTACTTTTTATAATTAATTTTTAAAGGGTTTCAGACAGGAATGGATCTGCTTTGCGTAAACTCCAACCAAACAAAAAAAATCTTAAAATTTTCTTAAAAATTCAACATTCGACCAAAAAAGACTATAGTATAAGAAATACCCATATACTATGCAATCGATAAATTGAAGATTTTTTTTTTAATTGATAACAAAAAGAGACCTTAAGAGTGATCTACAAATTGCCTTTTAGATAGATTTTGTTATTGTTGTTGTGACTTATCCCCAGATTCAATTTTCGGATCATTAATCACAGATGATGGCGTAATTAATGCTGCTTTCGTTTGGATGACTATCCAGGACATATCTATAAGGTGACAGTCAGACTTTGTCTCCTTTGAAGATAAACAAACACTGAAGAAGAAAGAAACATCCATGGCCATGCCGGCATTCGAACTCAGTTTAATAGCAGACGTTCGCCTTAACAACAAGACTGCCTGAACGGCACCTTTTAGAAACATATGCATCTTAATTCATAGTGATATAAATGCTGTTGGTGTTAGAATCGAAGGCAGAGTTTGTGAGATGAGAAAGGGTGAAGAATTGAGGATGATCGTGTTTCAACCAAAAAAAAAGGTTGTGCTTTCGCAAACGCACATCAAATATTCCTACTCCTTGAAAACGCAATTTAAATGCACAGTAAGATTTAAATAAATAAATAATTAAATAAATTAATAAAGCAAAGGAAACTCAGTACTTCAATAAAAGGAGAAATTGCCTTTCTGATTGGATTATGGGAAGGAATTGAGAACGGCCGTTTCGTCCTTCTACGGACTCATCAGCCCAATCCTCGCCTTCCCTTAATTTCCCAATTCCTTCCCATAATCCAATCAGAAAGGCAATTTCTCCTTTTACTCAAGTGCTGCGTTTCCTTTGCTTTATTTACTCATACTCACAGCACGTTAAATTTCTTTTCTTTTTACTCAGTAAGATTTAGTATGCGCTATGCTCTTACGCTAAAATTTCATATATAAAAAAAAAAATAACTTCATAAATGGAATTAATAGAATTATATAAATAAATTACCAGCTTTTTTATCCTATCCTTTATGTTATTGTAAATTTTACGTAGGATGCATCTCGACTTACGAGATACGAAAATTGCTTTACATAAAACAGTTTGTAACCCTTACTGCCGGGCGAGCAGGACCTTATCTCTTATCGCACTTTAAATCTTTTTTACATTTAAAAAAAAAATAACAGTTAAAAAGTTTTAGGAAAATACAAAAATACCACATAGTCTTTTGTCACAGTAACAATAATTTAAAAGGAAAATTTAAAAACTGGGTTTTAGAAAATCAGGAATCAGAATTTAATATGAGAAGGTCTTGTAATGGGTACTTGCACAGGGCTCAACAATTCTAGGGGCAGCCCTGCATAATAGCTTAACAATCTATGAAACTTCAGGTAAATTTGTTTACGAAATGTATGGGTTTCAACATTTTTAGCAATAAAATAAATGAACATAAATTATAAGTTACTGTATATGCTCGAATAAACGCCGAGGCTCTTATTGTCGCCGGTCTCTAATAAGCGCCGGGCTGCAGAGGGGGACACAGCCAAATAGTAGCCGGTCTATAACAGTAGCCGGGTCTTTGATATTTGCCTCCGAAACGATCATTTGACATTGCCTTTAAGATTCACGCGGTGGAATACGTGAAAGAAACTTCCGGTGAGGCGGCCGCCCGTCATTGCGGATTCGGACGACGAATAGCAGCGAAAGGTACAGAAAGACATTGCATTTATCTTTAACAGTCTTATGAAAGCGTGTAAATATTCAAATAAAGTAGCTGTTTGTAATATTAGCTGGTATTTATGTGTAAAAATATTGCGTTCTTAAGATTTTTGTTAATAATGGCCGGCCTCTAATAGCAGCCGGTCTCTATCAAGCGCCGGGAGCCGAGATTAGTTTTGAAATAAACGCCGGGGGCCTCTATTGGAGAATATACGGTAACTCCATAAGAAAATTATATTAGTTCCTACATAGTTATAGGAACTAAAACCCTTTTTTAATTTAAATATCTCTAATATCTGCTGTTGATTTAGTGTTGATGTAAGTTTCGAGCTTGCAAATAAGAATTTTTGTAATAAATAATGCGATAATAATTTCTTAGAGCCAAAGATGTATCGGCATTGAGAAAAATGTTATACATCATAATGGAATAGCCTAACAGTTTTTTATAGAATACGAATATACAGATGTTTTGCAGGCAATTATGTAATTCATGCATGGTTCTGTACTTGGAAAAATAAAATATGTTAGGAGAACTTCAAGGAGAATGTAAATTTTGAATACAAAAACGCATTTTCATAAACGTTACTACTATTATTTAAATAATTGAATTTAAATAATAAAGTTGGGTGTCTCCGAACTTATGTAACAGAAGAATATGATAGATAGAGAGTACGAAAACAAACAGTTTACATTAAGTAAATTAAATATGACTCAATAGTACTACAGATAATTCTAAATTTATTTAACTTATGCATTTTAGAATTGTATACAAGGCAAGCAAAGTATAAAGCTAAAATTAACAGTTTGTATAAATTTAATTAAACTTAGTTTAATCTAAAAAAACTATATTTTTTTTTTTTTAAATTTGAAAGCTGAAACCATATGAAAAAAAAAAGGTTGAAACCGGAGATTACGGTAGCAGGCTGTTTTGGACTACTGTCGAGTTTTGACAAGATGGCCGCCTTCGCACTACTTTTAAGATATGAATTTTAATTTTTCAATTAACTAGTGAAAAGTAGAATGAGATTTGCAGGTAAGCTTATTTAAAAATGATTTTGCACGATATTTTACTAGAAAAACTAACTCTCATCTGGCTAACTGCGATTTGAGATAACAGTATGCACCATCATGTATCGCTGCGCGGATGTATCCTTACGAAGACTGTGATTGGCAGACCATATTCTCCGGTTTAGCCAAAAACAAAATGCTTACATTTCAGTATTACTAAAAATTTCTTCCTAATATAAAAGTAAAATTAAATTTAATTAAAAAATGGGTACCATTACAGTATATTGCATGCTGTAATAACAGTATAACTGCATATTACATATTCATTACCTCACTATTTTATTAAAAGTTTTTTTTTAAGGATTTTTAATTATTGATTATTTATCAAATCGAGGATGTTTTGGTTTCGTATCTCTTTAAGTAAATGTAAGGAATTCATGGTAAAATATGAAAGTAAGAAAACAAGTTATAAGTGCAAGTAATTTATTTACAGGTCACACATACATACATAGATTGAGAAATAAATAAATATACATTGAATATAAATTAAGTCCATTATTTTGCAGCGAACAATGACTTTTTCTTTTGAAGATTCAAGACAACCATTTTACCCTAAAAAACAAAAAAAGGAAAAGAATTTTGTTAAAAGACAAACAAATTTTTTGTTTTATAGACAATTTTATTCACTTATAATTTTTTATTTTCCTTTTGAACTTTATTTTTCATTGACAAAAATCAAAATCAAAATTATTTTAAAATTTAATAATTAACGTCCTAAATAAAATGTTTGTCAAATTAAAAAATGTTGTTTTTGTTTCATGTTTTATGACCTATAATTACGTTTTAAATTCATTTTATATTTTCAAAAATGTACCAATCAATATGTAAAAACCAATTAATATGTAAAGAACCAACCACTGCGGTATTAGAACAAGAAAATGGAAGACTTTTCTTTTTAATTTTGATGTAAAGTTGGAATATGTAAATGCCAACAATTATATAAAGGATCTACACCAATATAATGATATTTTTCATCTTGTTTAACGTGCAGTAGATAACCTACATAAATGTTAAGATGACCAGAATATGCAGTTTTTATAAAAAAAAAACCACACACACACATACAAAAGTAAATAGTAAGAATAGTTTCGAAAACTCATTTTGTTCGACACCCGATGAAGAAAATTGAACAAAATGGATTTCCGAAACTGTTTTGAATGTTTATTTACTTTTTGTGTGTTATTTTTTTATAAAAACTGTGCATATTCTGGTCATCTTAACAGAATTACATTTATTATTAAGTTAATATATAAATTCAGTATAAACATAATAAAGTATGAAATATGTTGAAAATAGATAAATTAATTTAAAATGATATCTTCTTTTAAAATGACAGATATATATATATATATATACCTTCAGAAGACGCAGCCACATGTGAGTGAGGGAAGACAAACCCCTCCTGAATAAGGGCCAAGTGAGAAGCAAATGGAGTAACAGTCATCGGAAAACAGATCACATGGTACATCCGTTGTATCTAGAAAACAACACAAAAATGTAGATTAATAATGAAAATGGTACAAAAGTTAGAAGCTTGAAATCTCTCCACTACAGAAATGTGAGAAGGAAAAGGAGAAAGAAGCCGAAGAACGGAAATTGGAAATCTTCAATAGTGCAACTTCCTGTTAAGACAGACAGACTGCCATCTTTAAATCGATTACACCATTGTAATTCCCAAAGTAAATAAACTTTTTTATTTAAAGAAATTTAATATCTTTTGAAGTTCACATTATGATTTCGCGATTTCATCTTTTATAATTCCCGTCTGCTATTTCGAAAAAAAAAACAAAAAACTAATAATTATCAGTTCATGATTTCCAGTAGTTTTCTATAGAATAAATAAAATTTTCAATCATAAATCTGGATATTAGACAAATATAAAATTTTATTATCAAAACAAAGATTTCTGTATAAATCAATAATTAAAAACTATTTTAAGTTAAAAAGTAAGATTATAAATGAAATTGTACAAATGTCTTATGCAACAATAAATATTAGATCTAAAATAAGTATATTTATAACAATCCCAAAAATAACTATGGTCTAAGAAATAAAAAAAGAATATTGTACAAAATCTTTAGTCAGCTAACCGAAGATATCTTAAAAATAGATAAAATAAAAATATTAAAAAAAAATTATATCTAAGTTAATTGACGAAAAAACAAAATGGAATTTTTACATCACTGATTTTCACTTGAAAAAAATTTGTTAATAGATAATGAAAACTTAATATTATTGTGTATTATTGTAACTTAACTTGTAATATTGTTGTGTTTTATTATAATTTAGCCCGTAATATGATTGTACAGTGTTATTATACAGAATAATTATTCAGCACCCACAAGACAGGTTGTACAACAATCTAGTAGGACTGACTAAATTATATTTAATAATAAAAAAATTTATAACAGAAATAAATGAAAATGAAATCCGCGGATAATTTGCTAAGATCTTGGAAGCTTCAGAATCTTAAGAAGCTAAAATAACTTAATTCTGAATAATAAGATACAATTTATTTTAAGACCCAATAACCCTTATATGGTAATTAATCTAATATTACATAAGACTAGTGTAAATATACTTTATATGCCTGTGATTCGTAATTTGAATGTCGGTTGTGAGTGACGATGCTGATCAGATATACAGGCTGAGCCAAGAGAAAGGATTAATACACTGGGCGGTCATAATATCGGTCATTCTACTTAAGCAAAAAACAAATGAACATTGTTCTATTAGAGATATTTGACCGTACGGTTGCAAAATTTTTAATAAAAAGATATGTACAATTTCTAATATTTTTTTGCTCAAATGACAAATTCATTATAATTTATAATAAATTTCAAAAATTCCAACGTCAACATCGATGCACTTTGCTTCAGATATGCAAAAAAGAATAATATTGTGCGCCAAATTTAAACTACTGTACATTCAAATATATTGGAAATTGTCTATAAATAGGACACATGCTCGAATAAACTATTTTCTTATAATGATATCGTATTATGATCTCTCAGAATTTGAGTTTTCCTTCTGGAAAACCCAGTTTAGCGTTCGTCATACATACACACAATTAACATATATCGAATTTAATATATATTGTATTAATGTTAATCTTAAATTTTTAAATGATAAACCATTAGTTCTCTTTAAATAATAGAAATTGAAATTAAATTGAGAATTAGAAACGATATTTTGTTCGTTGTTTTAAGATTATTACGTTATTTTTGAGATTTGTATCCTAACTGAAATAGAAGGTGTAGATGAAAGCTGTTATTACCTTGTGCTGAAACGAGGGCTAATAGAATCCCAAGAAGGCAGAGGATGATGAGACTTCGGTGCATTGTTACTTCACTGCTGTGGTGTCTGAGGGAAAGGGTTACACTCTGTGGTGTCTGAGGGAAAGGGTTACGCTCTGTGGTGTTGTCTTTATCTATCCTCCCAATTTATACTTTTCCTCTAAGTGGATGAAAATGATTGACAGGATTCTTCTCTGAGTGATTATCTGTTATCTTAGCAAAAATTCCAGGAATTTCATAGAAATGATTTAAAAGATAATACATAGTTATACAAATTATAATACACTACAACGAGAGATTTTTTAAATTATTGTTTTAAGTTTGTTTCTACAATATGAATAATGAATAAAATATTTGCAGCTTAATTAAGAAATATTAAAACTTTACTAAACCTTGAAGGCGTATTTATTTATTTATTTATTTATTTATTTATTTATTTATTTATTTAT
>JAFIDM010083011.1:0-10662 GCA_023159025.1 Thereuonema tuberculata | reverse complement strand
GAAGATATTTTTCCAGGAGCGCTTGAAAACGCTGCGTAGTAGGCATCTCCATATTTTCTATTTGAGCATGACGTCACATCGTTTGCAACTTGAAAATTCCCTTCCATTCAAATAATGAATATAGAGCTTTATTTTTTGAAAAACAAAAACCGAAATGTTTTCAAAATTAGCGAAATAATATTTGAAATTATTATATTCATTATATTCATATATAAAATAGATATTAATTCGCAAAGCAAAAATGCCCCGACCAACGGGCACGTTGGACCGGGGAAGAAAAACAATATTTAAAGTAATTTTTTTATTGAATATAAAATAACATGCCATTTAGGATATCATGAAATAAAGTTTAACTTAATATAGGCTACCTAAGATATTACATATTCAAATGAAAATTTAAAATAATCCTTATGAAGTTGAAAGTCTAAAATGAGTAAATCAAAATACGTTTTATTTCATTTCATCTAATTAATTTTGTTTTATTTTGTTATTATTTTTATTTCTCATTTTACCTGCTTGACATTTTTCCAGAAGTCCTATTTCAAACTGATTTCTTCAAATAATCAAATTTTGAAATCACTTCATTTAAAATTGATTCTCTTTTTTACCAGTTCATCACAAGAATGCTGATTACTGTTTGAGTGATATCTTCTCTCTAGGTCGAAAAAGAAGGGGATGAGGCTTTCTTTACATCTGAAGTTACTCTGATTCATGATAGACCGATTACTGCATCCACATGTGGTGGTGTTTACATCAAACGTTTCCAGTCTCTCCGCAAGTGTCGCTACCCATCCCACACATCAGTTTATGCAAAAGGTTGGTTGGTTGGTTGGTTGGTTGGTGTTTAATGGCGCAAAAGCAGCTGCGGCTAAGCTGCGCCAAGAAAGGTAAAAAAGAAAAGAAAATGGAATGAAGACTAACTACATGTATCTAGCTAAAAAGGACAAAAACAAGAAAAGAACAGGTAGTGTGCAAAGTAAGATAATAGGATATAGGTAAAATGATAGGTATTTAGAAGAAAAGTAAAAAAATCTGAGAATTACAATAGAGTGGCAAGGCCACATTGATGAATGAAGTGTAAAACTGATGAAATGGGTAAAAGATCATTATCATTTAAAAGCAATGAAATATGAAAAGGAACATGAAATTTAAAAAGAGGATAAAAGCACCGACGACGATGTTGAGTAAAAGCAGGACAGTCAATTAAAATATGATGGACGGTTAAAACAACGTTGCACGTAGAACACTGGGGAGGTGGACGATTGAGCAATAAGTAGCTATGTGTCAGTCTTGTATGGCCGATCCTCAGACGCACCAGAAGAACATCCTTCCGGCGAGTTGGAAACAGTCGAGTGGCAGGAGAGGATAACGAAGGACTGACAAGACGAAGTTTATTGCCGTGAAGAGCATCCCATTCGTGTTGCCAGGCAGATCGGAGACGAGAACGTATAAGTGCGTAGATGTCAGAGGCCGGAGTGGAGATCCGTCGCAAGGGTAAACTAGCAGCAGACTTTGCGAGAGAATCAGCGTGGTCATTGCCGACAATGCCGACGTGGCCTGGGATCCAGCAGAAAATGATAGTGCAACGGTGAAAACGCTGTAAAAAATCTAAAATGGATAAAACAAAAGTGTGACCCTTCAGGGTGTGACTGCACAGTGCCCGCAAAGCGCTCTCAGAATCACTGTAGATAAGTGTGTGCGTAAACTTCTCCTGCAAAGCATACTGTAAAGCTAGGAAGATGGCATAAAGCTCAGCAGAAAACACAGATGCCTCAGAAGGAAGATGAACAGCACGACTGAAAGTAGCAGTGTAAAAAGCAGCTCCAACATAATCTGCACCTTTAGATCCGTCGGTATAGAAGATGTTGAAATCAGAGTGACGGGACAAATGATCTTGATGCAGAGACTGAAAGACTGTCGAGGGAGTGTTGGTTTTCGCAAAAGTACGAAGAGAGAAATCACAGGTGGGGAGAGGATATTTCCAATGCGCGGATGGTGAAGTAGGTAGAGTGGCAATGTGAAGGTCAGCGAGCTGTAGTGTATTGTGCCAAGTCGTCACCCGATGTCCAAACGGTGGTATAATGGAAGGACGATTGGTGAAAAGACGTCGTTGACGAGGACGACACACACATTGATAAGCAGGATTATTGGGAAGTGAAGAAATACGGGCGAAATATTGGAGAGACAAAACTTGTCGACGAAAGTGCAGGGACGGTTCCAGAGCCTCTGCATACAGGCTGGGAATCGGTGAAGTACGGAAAGCACCGAGGCAGAAGCGGAGGGCCTGATGGTGTACAGGGTCAAGTGTCCGAAGGACAGATGGTCGCGCAGAGCCATAGACAATGCAGCCATAATCCAATTTGGATCGAATAAGGGCTCGGTAAATGCGCAACAAGGCCAAGCGATCATCACCCCATTTGGAATGCGAAAGCACTTTGATACAATTTAGTTTTAAAAGACACCGTTTCCGAAGGTCAAGTATGTGATCCTTAAAAGTCAATTTCTTATCAAAAATGAGGCCTAAAAATTTATGCTGAGACACACATGGAAGTGAGACGCCACCAAGAGTCAGCTGCGGATCAGGAAAAATTCCCTGACGTCGAGTGAAATGGACACACATAGTCTTGGATTGTGAGAAAGTAAAACCATTAGAAACACTCCAAGTCTGCAACTGATGTAGAGCTAACTGCAGTTGTCGTTCAATCAGACGCAAATTAACAGAACTGCAAGAGATCTGTAAGTCGTCAACATATAAAGAGTGGTGAACTGACGAAGGCAAAACAGAAATGATGCCATTAATCTTTACAGAAAAAAGGGTAACGCTCAAGACACAGCCCTGAGGTACTCCGAGTTCTTGAGGATAACATGTAGAGAGCGTAGATCCTAGACGTACTTGAAAGGTACGATTCGCAAGAAAATTGCGAATGAAAATAGGCATGTGACCACGAAGGCCGTAATGATGAAGATCTTGTAAAATGCCAAATTTCCAGGTGCGATCGTATGCCTTCTCCAAGTCAAAGAAAATGGAGACGAGGTGTTCTCTATTAACAAATGCAGTGCGAATAGCATCTTCCAAACGTACAAGATGGTCAACCGTAGAGCGATGCTGCCGGAAACCACACTGTGTGGTAGCGAGAAGTTTATTGGCTTCAAGATACCATTGAAGGCGGCGATTTACCATTCGTTCAAGCGTCTTACATAAGCAGCTAGTGAGGGCAATGGGACGATAATTATTTGGATCACTGGCGTCTTTACCAGGTTTGGCAAAAGGAATGACTATAGCTCGTCGCCAACTATCAGGAAATAAATGTTCCAACCAGATTTTATTAAAGATGGACAGAAGAACATTCAACGACGAAACAGATAAGTGTCGCAACATCACATAATGAATTCCGTCAGGGCCGCAGGCAGAATTTTTGCTGGTGTCTAGTGCAAACAATAATTCCTGTAAACTAAATGGGAGATTGTATGGTTCTCTGTTGGAAGAAGAAAACTTTAAAGGAATAGCTTCAGCACGGTCTTTAATCGTTTGAAAAGTAGGAGATAAAAGTGCAGGGCTGGAATTCCGTGCAAAAGCACGTCCAAGGGCTTCAGCTTGTGCGGAGATAGTAGCTATTTCTTTTCCATCTTCTTTCAGTATGTGCATAGATTGAGATCTGTACTTTCCATGCATCTTACGAATGTTATCCCAAAGGGTCTTTGAAGACAAAGTGCAAGTTAGTGATGAAACAAAACGTTGCCACGACTCCCTCTGACCAATGCGACGGATACGACGAGCAGAAGCACGTGCTCGCTTAAAAGCCAAAAGATTGGCAGAAGTCGGATAACGGCGGAAAATGTTCCAAGCTTTCTGCTTAATCTTCTGTGCAGACGTACAGTCACTAGTCCACCAAGGTTTGGGATGCAGAGGGAATCGTCCAGATGTTTGTGGAATTGTTGCTTTGGCAGCACAAATAATGATATGAGTGACCTCGTCAATAAGTTGATCAATGGTAGCTGAAAGATCAATGGCCTCCAGATTACAGCGGCTAGTAAAAGTTATCCAATCAGCAGAGTCAAATTTCCAGCGATGACGACTGGGTGACGAAACAGCTGAACGAGGGAGCTCTTTGAGAATGATTGGGAAATGGTCACTGCCACCAGGGTCGTTGATAACATCCCATGAGAAATGGGGGAAGAGTGACGCAGAACCTATAGCTAAATCAATAGCAGAGAAAGATATTGGCGAGGATGAGAAATGAGTTGCGGCGCCTGTGTTAAAGATACAAAGATTACGCCGAACTAAAAGATCTTCAATAACAGCACCTCTAGGATTGGTGGATGAAGAACCCCAGACAGGAGAATGAGCGTTGAAATCTCCGACTAAGAGAAACGGAGTCGGTAATTGATCCAGAAGCTGAGCAATGTCTGTAAGCGAAACAGGGGCTGTGGGGGACAGATATAAGCTACAGATAGTGAAAAGGCGGCTAGTGGAAAGGCGAGCAGCAACAGCTTCCAAAGAAGTAGTAAGTGGGACATGAGAGGATGGAGTATCATGTCGAATAAAGAGACAAACGCCTCCGCCGCTTCTATCGGTCCGCTGTTTACTCAGCATGGAATATCCTGGAAGAGAAACTGTGTCGTTTCCTGTAAGAAAAGTTTCCTGGAGACACATACAGACTGGATGATTTGTAGAAAGGAGGGCTTTAACATCGTTCAGGTTGGAGCGAAGTCCTCGACAATTCCAATACAGTAAGGCCATTAAAAGATAAAAAAGGGTAAAAGCCTAAAAATCAAGGTGGAGGTGCTGGTGGTGCCCTAAAGTTTGGGTGTTTGGAGGAGTCCTCCAGATCGTCTTCATAAAACCGTCTAGGAGAGAAATGTCTCCGACGGCCACGAGAAGGTGAACGTGAATGTGAACTAGTGCGATGAAAAGGTCGGTGTGGAGATACAGATGGTCGCTTCTGAGTGAAGTTGAGACCGGCAGGGATATTAGAAGTACTTGAAGAAACTGGCAAAGATAACATGGTGGATTGTGACGTAGATTGAGTTGATTGTGACGGAACTGTTGTGGTAGGAGTAGCAATTTTTTGAAATATGGCTGAAAAGGACTCGCGAGGAGGACAAGTGATGTCTGTTTGACAGGAGATTGAAGCTGTCTGTTTGGATTTTACTGCAAACGAAAAAGTCTTTTGAGCTGGCACAGCAAGAAGCATCCTCCGAGCCTCGGGATAAGAAAGAGAATGTTTAACTCTGATAGTCTGAATCTCCTTCTCCTCCTTCCAACGAGGACAAGATCGAGAGTATGAAGGATGGTCTCCAGAACAATTGACACACTTGAGAGGCGAAGTGCACGGTGTAGACTCGTGGGATGGCTCACCACACTTAGGGCAGATGGACTTGCCACGACAAGCTGCAGAGCCATGACCATAACGTTGGCACTTGAAGCAGCGCAAAGGGTTCGGGATGTAAGGACGTACAGGACAGCGAAGATAGCCAGCTGTAACACTCGTGGGCAGTGTGGAGGTGTTAAAAGTAAGAACAACTGTTCGAGTGGGTACTTCCTTATTGTCACGACGAACGTTAATCCGTCGGACAGCAGTCACACCCTGCGAAGCAAAGCCTTCGAGAAGGTCAGCATCACATAGACCGTCCAGATCTGGTTCGCGGATCACGCCGCGACTAGAGTTTAGAGTCTTGTGCTTTGTGACAGATACCGGAGTATCTGCCAGAGTTGTCAAATTAAGTAGTTGGTCCACAGCTTTTGAAGAAGGCAGCTGGATTAACAAATCGCCAGACTGCAGTTTCTTGACTGACTTGATATTTGAAGTTACACCTGAAAGTGCTTTGGAGATGAGAAAAGGGGACAGTTTAGATAAAGGTGTTTCAGGGGTTAAGGAATGCATGATTAGAAAGGTCTGAGTGATAATAGAAGAAGAGCGAACATCGACGGTGTGGGAATTGCTTCCCAATAAAGGAAAAAAATTAGAATCCATACACAAAAAATTTAGCTGGGGAAAGAACAGTCACCAGGCAGCTATCCCCATATCTGCCTGGAAGGCACTGCCGAAGCAGTTTAAATACTGTGATTTGTTGCCAGGCAATCTTTTTTTTTCCACAGGGATCGTTCATGACACTAAAATAACCCCGTAGTGCCACACATCCATCGGCACGATGCCTTCCACCTTGGATTCGGGGGCGGGCGTTTAGGACCCATGGAGAGTAGCTCATGGAAAAGAGAACCCTCCATGGGTGGTCCCCTCACCACGTACAGGAACCCGCACCGAGGGGTTTATGCAAAACATCTACAGGTTTCCGAAAACTCTAACTCAGAAAAACAGTCTCACGATGTCGACTAATGTTTACTAATTTCTGAATCTTAAAAAAACTTAGTAATAATATTATTTATTTCAAATGAATAAAAAAAAAGAAAAGAAAATTCATAATCTACCTATACAGAATGACTAGTCCTGAATCACTCACTCACCGACTCCTCAATGCCCAGTCCAAAGTTGCCTTATCGATACACAGGTGTGTGGTGCTAAGCCGCAATACATCTGAGTTATCGGGAGAAGGCCACAACGGGCTCGGAACTCGTATATTTTCCGATCTCAATAATTATTCGCGAAATAAAAAAAGTTTTTTTTATGATATGTACGCAAGGGTTCCGGAGCGAAGCGACGGTACCGATAGTCAAAAATAATGAACGAAAGTGAAAAAAAAAAGGAAAAAAAAAAGAAAACACATATTTAAAAGAAACAAAATTATAGTCAAGAGGAGATTTGATCCCAGTAACCATACCCTCAAATGTCAGTGTTTAGCCGCTGTTCCACAGCAATACTTTTTGATTGAAAACAGGAGTGAGGTAATAAGCCATACTTGAAAATTATACAAAGCTGTTGGTTATTAGTAGATTTTAATGGCCCAAAAGCATATACAAAAGTGTGAAGGAGATTCAATGAGAGGGACGGGGAGATGTGTTCAGTTTTCAATTGTAACCAGTTATTTCCGCAGTGTCCTATAAACTAATTCTGCAAAGTTTGGTCCAGATCAGTAAAAGGGATTGAGAGGGTAAAGCGTACAAACAACAAACAAACACACAAACCAACAATTGTCTTCACACCAACAAACCAGCAAACGAACAATTGATGTGGTATTTGGAAAATAAAATTTCAAAAATACTGAAAAATGGTCGGTTTCTGTGAAGAACCGGGCATTTATTGAACAGTTTTTGTTTTGGCTTTTTTCAAATCCCACATCACTGTCGGGCTTTATATAGTTTCGTAATGTAAGTTAGTTTCATTTTTATATTCTATAGGGGAGACCGGGATAGAGTGGACCTAAGGCAGAGTGGAGCGTTGACTTTAGTTCCTCGTGTAGACACTAGAATAAGCCAAAAGTCGGAAAGAAGGTTGGCGCCATTGTGGCACTGCTACAACAAAAGCATCAGTGAATTCGGCTGATTGGTGACAGTGAGGTGATGTATTTATTGTGTTTTTGTTCAGGTCAGTAAATGTTTACTGTTATTCTTACTTTATTATTTCCGTGCAGCGTTGCATTGAATAACACAACCATAATATGCATATTAAAGGCGGTAATCTAAAGATCATTTTAAGCTATAGTATGAATTGAATATATAAAGTAGTTGATAGTTACTACTGAAGGAAACGCCAAATTGCCGATGGGGCAGAATGGACCGAACGACACGGGGCACATTGGACCAGCGGTCCACTCTGCTCCGCTGTTTTCACAATAAAATATTATGTAATTTCACATAAAGGGCACACTATGGTTTTGGCTGTTTCCGCAACAGGACACACTACGCCACTTTTTTTGTTTTCCCCAGGGTGAAATTTCAACCCCACTTTGTCCGAGATGGGCCAGTTGGCTGTGATGGGGATGCTCATCCATCTGGATGGATGACCGAGACGAGCTTTCTTAAATATATGAACCACTTTGCAAGTTTCAATAGGTGCTCACGAGACCACCCATGCCTAGTATTAATGGACAATCATAGCTCTCACCTTTCTTGTGAGGTTTTATATTTTTGTAAGATGAATGGAATAACACTCTTGTCATTTCCAGCCCACTGTAGTCATAAACTCCAACCGTTGGATAGGAGTATCTACGGTCCCTTCAAAAAGTTTATTAGTGCTGCAAGTGATGCTTGGATGACCACCAAACGATGACTATTTATGACATCCCGGGAATTGCGAAGACAGCTATACCACTGGCAACTACTCCAGCAAACATATTGGCGGGTTTTATGGTAACGGGGATAAACCTGTTTAATCGAGATATCTTTACAGAGGCAGACATTATGCCGGCGTACGTCATAGACCGACCAAACCCAATGCTGTCGGACAGTGGAGCTGCTGCATCAACGTCATGAGCTAGTCAAACTCACTCACCAGATATAGTTGGGATGTACTCTTCTCCAGAAGACGTGAGGCCATTCGCAAAAGCGGCACCAAAAAAAAAAATTGATAAAAGGGAAGAACAAAAAAAGGAACACGGAAATACTGACGGATACGCCAGTAAAAAAAGCTCTGGAAGAAGAGCAACGAAAAACATGACTCTGCCAACAGTCTCCAAAAGCAACATAAACAAAAAATCAAATAGAAGCAAAGGCAATGGGATAAAGAGGAAACAATTACAGATAATTAGTGATGATGAAGATGCTTTGTACCTTTACTGTTTGAAGAACTTTAAAAAAAGCAAACCAGAGCAGGAGTGGATTCAATGTATGCGGTGCTAGTTCTTACGTACCAAGTGATATTCGGGGTTTATTTTACGAATGCCTCAACTGCACAGAAGATTTCTCTAGTGAAAGTGATTAATTGATTAAATGTAAATTAATTAGTAAAGTAAAAATTAATTAATTAAATGTAAACGTATTTTGATATTATTCATTTAAGACTTTCAATTGCATAATGATTATTTTAAATTTTTACTTGAATGTTTAATATCTTAGGTAGACTATGTTAAATTAAACTTTATTTCATGATATCCTAAATGGTATGTTATTTTATATTCAATAAAAACTTACTTTAAATATTGTTATTCTTACCCGGTTCAACGTGCACCGTGGGGTGGTCCAGCCTGCCCCGTGATCGGGGCAGGTTGGACTACTTTACCATTTTTGCTTTGCGAATTAATACCTATTTTATTTATAAATATAATAATTTCAATTATTTTGAAAACATTTCGGTTTTTGTTTTTCAAAAAAAAAAAGCGCTATATTTATTATTTGAATGGAAGGGAATTTCCAAGTTGCAAACGATGTGACGTCATGCTCAAATAGAAAATATGGCAATGCCTACTACGCTCCTGGAAAAATATCTTCTCTAAAGCTTTCAATAATCACTTAATGGATTTTATAGAATTCTTTTACAAAACATTCATGTTGTTTTTTTTTGTATTTTTTTTGAAGAATCGAAACTAATTAAAAAATTATAAATGCTTTATGTTTAGGCTTTTGTTGTTGCTACAAGATGTGTTAAGAGTCTTGATGGTTTTATTTCAATCATGAACTGATCTTTCAATTCTTGAAGCCATCAGATTAAATTCAAATTAAGAGAATATATAAATTTTTTTTCAAAAAAACATTCACAATATATTCAAATATTTATTACTTTTACAACGGTAAAGCAATATAATCTTTTTAATTGTACTATTAGTAATTTCACGATCATTTGTTCTATTCGAAACAAATAAACGAGGAAAACGAGGTTTATTAGTTCAAAGCAGAAATCAAAATTGAAATTTACTAAAAAGAGGAACGAATTCAAGCAACGCCTTTTAAAGCTAGTAAGGTATAATTTATTGTAATAATATATTTAAAGTGTAATTCTTAAGAAAAGAATCAATATATTATTAGCTTATATTCGGAATATCTTACTTTAATCATAAAATTTGATAAAATGAATTAGCTCTTTAATCTTCTAGCTGCATTGCGGGTATTTATGTTCATTTGTTCTTGATAATGTTTTGAACCAAAATAAAAATCTTCTTGAAACATCATTAGCAAATTTTATGACAATTCAAATCATATAACTGGTGAAAAGCTGACAATCTAAGGTAAATTTAATTTCAGACAGATTTTAAAATTTTATTTACTTATGTCAAGTTTCAGAAATATTCTTGACAATTTTTAAAGATATGGCAAACTAGTCAGACATAGATGATTGAGATTAAAATGATTTTATAAAAATAATTCTATTTAAGATATTTCAGCACAGAAGATACGAATAGAATTTACATAAAAGATTTTCAGATTATTAAGTGAAAATAGTTAGCAATAGTTTCATCTTCCTGAGAAAAGAAACCCTGTATTTTTACTAAAAATTCCAATAAAATATACATGAGCCATTTCTTCTAGTTATGTATTTGAAGGATCTTTCTTTCAATTACTGATGTAATCTTCAGAAAGTGTGAATTATATTTTTTGTTTTATAATAATTTCTTTCAATGATGTGGATTGATACTTTAGAATTTTAAATTTCTTCATCAGTCTTTAAAGAATTAAAACGTCAAATTTCTTTGAAAATAAGATAAAAATAGAAAAGTGATTCTAAGAAAAACAGTAGAGAAAAAAATTATGATTCCGTTTTAGTAACTTTTGAACATCTGAATGCATGTTCTTGAAATTGGCAAGTTCCTTAATGATGCCATATCTAGAGA
>JAFIDM010083010.1:0-10664 GCA_023159025.1 Thereuonema tuberculata | reverse complement strand
ATACTTTCGGACCAAGGGTCGGAATATGTCAACAAGGACGTGACAAACTTTCTTAGAGAAAAGGGGATTAAGTTTCAGCATTCATCTGTATATCAACCTCAACAGAACGGCATCGCAGAGAGATATAACAGATCGTTATTGGAGGTGGCCAGGACCCTTCTCATCGATGCAGACTTGCCTGTAAAATTCTGGACTTACGCAATCAGATGCGCTAATTATATTCTGAACAGGACACCGCATCAGAGTATAAATTTCGGGATACCAATATCTCGATGGTATAGAAATAAGGAAGCACCATGTGTGAGACACATGAAGAAATTTGGGAGCTTGGCCTACTTAAAGAAACCAAAGATTAAAGTAAAGAACAAATTCGACTCGAGAGTGCAACAAGGCATTTTTTTGGGGTATTCAACATCCACAAGAGGATATATTGTATACAATTTTGATGACGACAAGATTGTGGAAACAAGGAATGTTCAGGTAAACGAGAATCGTAGGGGCAGCGATATTCTCAAAAGAGTGCAGAACGAAGGAGGCAAAGCCTACGATTTCGATCCGCTGACGAAGAGAATCAACGATTCTGACACAAGTTCTTCTGAGGATGAAGAAGCATCCAACAACGGAGAAGTGTTAACTGATACGCCTGATAAAGAGAGTTCCAGTATATCAGAAGTAGAATCCGATCATAACGCAGCTGATTCAGATGAAGAGGAATCACAAGAGGAAGATCAGAACAACTACTTTAAACTACGTAGTAGACAAGTGAAGTTATATCCAAAGATAAGAATAAACGTACAAGAATGCGAAAATGTACCGTCGAATTATGCGGAGGCCATTCAAGGAAGAAGTAGATCAAAATGGTTAGAAGCAATCAAGGAAGAGCTGGTAAACCTTGAACAACATGAATCGTGGCTAGAATCGGAGATCCCTGATTATTGGCCGGTTGCACCATTGAAGTTCAGTAGCTGAACCACGTTCAAACTGCTAGATGAACGGAGATCCTTCCTAAACCTATTGCGCCAACAACGTTTAGTGATGATCTCGGTTCAAAAGCGTCGTCAACTTGATCTGCCGATTTCGGCCGTTCAAGGCGCTGAACTCAGTTCAAAACCGCTGTTCGGCGTTCGGCCATTACTGATATTTGCTTGCGAATTGAGACCAAAGCATGTTTTCTCTCAACTATCAGAAATAACTTTTAAAAATGACAACTTTACATTTATTTAATTCGTTGGACAGGGACTGTGAAGAGGAATTTCAGTTGTTAACAGAGTTGCATCATTTGTAACCAAAAGGCAGACTATTTCGCGATCAGTATATATTAGGGTAATCGTGGAGTTTAGCGTCCCAAATTAAATAACAATAAAAAACAACAGTAAATAACAGTGATAAAATGTGAAATTTCACCCAAGTCTGCACGGATACCTAAGTGTCCCACCCCCATCGACACCGGGCCTTTTTTCTCGGGCACCGAAGTTTGCCGCTGTTGGTCCCATCTCTGCCGCCGATGGATCGCCCAGACGCGGCAGGAGACTGGCGCAGAACGCCGGACTCCAGAACGCGGTGGCACGAAAACAGATTTTACGAGGGCCCGTTCTCGGTCGGGGGTGGGACACTACAGCCAGCCACCCACCAAAGTGTGATGAAATTTCACATTTTAGGACTGTGTGTTATTTACTGTTGTAGGTTTTTTATTGTTATTTAATTTAATTTTTATTTGGGACGCTAAACTCCACGATTACCTACATTATTAATATTCCGCATCGGTTTTTTTTACATTCTAAAATGTGTTATGTGCGATTCAATTATATCAATTAAAAGGATTTTTTTTTTCGTCTCTGTGTAAATAGAGACTCGGCAGAATTCAGTTTTTTAATTCCTGAACTCCATTTTCGTAATGAGATTGTTGACTGCTGAAACAAAGGACAACTATTGAAAACAATCCATTGGGTTGATTTCCCGCAACGAAAGACGAATCTTGTAACCAATCAGGAATCAGCTTTGAACGCATGACGTACTTCCGCCGCCACGAACGCAGATCACAGAACCTCGGTTCAGTTGTGCCTATTGTAGCTTGGTGCAATAAGGCTGAACTTCGATTTGAGGTTCAAGCAGAACTCAGTTCATGGAAACCATAATTAAACGCTACTTTGGTGCAACCGGGCATATGTCAATCCATTATCCTCGAAATGGATATTTCGTGTCAAGAGGGATTGTCAGGGAAAGATCATAAAGTACAAAGCACGTCTATCATTAACGGATTTATGCAAAGGAAGGGAGTGAATTACGGCAACACCTACTCGCCTACCCCAAGCATGGCCATAATCCGTATGTTTTTAGCCCTTGCCGTACAAAACGAATATTGTATACAACAATGCGATGTAAAGGGAGCTTACCTGAACGGTCTGATTGATCATGACATCTATATAGAAGTGCCGGAGGGTGTATCTCTGAAAGATCCTAAGTGCAATGGACTTAAGCTTTTGAAGTCCATCTACGGACTCAAACAAGCAGGCCGGAATTGGTACGAAACCATGCGGGACAAGCTAACTAAGAATGGATTTATGGTAACAAGATCTGAACCATTCATTTTTACATACAAAAATGGAAAAAAACGATACATACATCTTGTTATTCTATGTTGATGACATACTAATCATGGGTAGATCAAACGCCATAATTGAGAAGATCAAAGGAACCTTAGATAATTTATTCAAGATCAAAGATCTGGGTGAAGTCAAAGAATATTTAGGTATGAACATCAAGTATGATACAGATCAAGGAAGAATTAGCATCACACAGAAACAATTCATCCAAGATCTACTAAATAAATTTCAGATGAGTGACTGCAAGCCCATGAGTACACCCGTGGTAGAAGGAGCAAGTCAGAATCAACAAAAGCATGACAAGAATGAAAAATTAGGGAAAGAAGATCACCTCAAGTACAGGAGCATCATAGGGAGCCTCAATTACCTAAGTAATGGGAGTCGACCTGATATCACTTATGCGATAAATCGGTGTTCGGAGGTCCTTAACTCTCCGACGATCCTTGACATGCAGAATGCCAAAAGAATTCTGCGTTATCTCCACGGTAGTGAAAACTTTAAGTTGATGTTTTCGAAGGGAGAAGATAGAATAAAAGAATATTCAGATGCAAGTTTTAGGGACAGATCTAAAGGCAAGTCGACATCAGGGAGCGTAATTTTCTTGGGTAACAGCTTGATCTCATGGAAATGCAAGAAGCAAAGCATCGTAGCACAGAATACCCAGGAAAGTGAACTTATTTCTTGTAGTGAATGTGCACGAGAAATAATTAGTCTCAAGAGAACGCTATCCGAGTTATATTTTACGAAACTGTCAAAGAGAAGTGTGACGTTGTTCTGTGATAATCAACCCACACTTAAGTTGATTGAAAACAAGTTTCAAACCACGCGCAGTAAACACATAAAGCTGAAACACTACATTATTCAAGATTATATAGACAGAAAGGAAATTGACCTTAAGTATGTGAGCAGCGAAGAAAACAGCGCGGATTTGTTGACAAAGGCCGTAAATCAAACTAGATTGAAAGACTTAGTGAAAAACCTGAATGTAATTGACACTAATGATAAAAGTTGAATTATTTTTTTTATTGATTGACTCGTCTTGAATTGGAAGGGAGTTTTGTAAGTTTGAATTAGAAAACATACCTGGATTGTTTCTAGACTGATTTCAAACGAAAAGCAATTCTAAGCCTAGTCAATCAAATCCTGTGTAATACAAAGGGAAATAAATGAACATAGCAATAATCATCGTGAAGCGGAAAACGTGATGTGACTTACGTTAGGCAGTGATGATTGTTCAACAATGAACTCATGATGCATTGAGGATAACAATGAGTTGTAATGGAAGGAAGAAAGAATGGAAACTCAATGAGTGATGATGTACTCAGATGTTTTCCGTTGGAAGATATTAGGAATTATGTTAAGTTGAAATTCCTAATTCCAATCATAAGATACGTATGATCGTTCCTGTAATGTATTGAAGTGGAGATCAGAAGTTTGATTTGACGACGACGATTTAAGACATAATATGAGTCATAAACTAATCTCCCGGAGGATTCGAAAGTAGAAGAATCCGAAGTTCATCAATTCGACCTTATTCAACTGTTCCGATAAGTGACTGGACATTAAAAGATTAGGCCGGTGATAACCCAGCATCAGGAACTGTAAGTAAATGTTTAATTATCCTAACACGGACGGGTAAAAAGGCAAGATTACATTTACCATCGTAGATTCTTCCAAGAGCACAAGATTAGCTAATACAAGTCACAAGTATAAGTTTAAAGGTCCAAGACTTTTAATTGACAGTAGTTAAAGATTAACTAAAGAGACTTTTATTATCTGTTCAGCGAAAAGGTTACCTATGTTAATAAGAAGATACTTCGAAAGGTTTATCTTTTACAAGTAGTTGATCATACAAGTGAATTAGACCCGAGTGATAATTGTATATGAACTTTGATTAAGAATATATATGCATTTATTTTAAACTTTTGCCTTAGTTCGTTTTTTGGGGTTTACTCTAGTTTCACATGAAAGTTTTATAGCAGCTTGTGATAAATAATATCTTTTGGAGTCAGGGTTAATTATACAACACCTCCTTAATTATTCACAAAAAAGGGCTCTGGCCCCAGGAACGCATTACCACTGCGCACCGAACAAGTAGATTATTTGCTACAGCAAAGCTATTATACTGTGTAGCTAAGATTAACACCCTACAAAAGGATTGCAGCATGAAGGCTATTATGTACATTCCCGCAATAAAAATTAATCCAGGTGAATGATTAGAAGCCGACGACTACTGACGCAAAGCTCGCAACTGTTAGGTTCCGAGTTAGAAAGTCAGCTAAGACAAAGATAGACTCTGTTCGTTATACTTATTTTTAAGATTAGAGATTGAACGTTTAAGTTAGAAGATTGTCGTTGAGAAAATGGCTGGTATTATCCTCAAGTTCGACGGAGAAAATTATGCGAGATGGAGAATGCATATTAAGTCTCACCTGCAACGTGATGGACTGTGGGATGTTGCAAACACACCATTAAGCGACATCAAAAGTATGGAGGATGCGCCAATAAAGTACAAGCTTCTGAATAAAGCACAAAAGGCGCTTGGCAGGATTAACGAATCCCTAGAAGATAATTACCGATTACTAATTCAGGACATTGATGATCCTCGCCAATTGTTGATGGAAATCGAAAGAAAGTACAATGTGGTTGATCATCTGAAAGTAACTGATCTCAAGCGAGATCTGTTTACTATGACCAAACTGCGATCGGATACTAACTTGCCAGAGCATGTATTAAAGGTTAAACTTCTCGCAAAGGAAATAACTTCCAAGGGTGGTTGTGTACCTGACCACGAAGTCAGTTGGTTGCTGCTGTCAGGTCTTCCTAAGGAGTACGACTCATGTGCGCAGAACATCATGTCGAAGCATGAAAATGATAACTACAACTCTGAAAAGGTTATTGAGAGCATTTTGCAGGAGTACAAGAGGAAACATAGCAACATAAAACAAGAAGAAGCTGGTCGGGATGAGAGCTTTAGGGCAGAACTTAAAACGCCACCGAAGACAACGGATAAAGCCAAGAAGGATTCTAGAACCTGTTTCAATTGCGGCAGGAAAGGGCATATTGCAAGAAATTGTAAGAAGAAAAAGAAATCAGAAGACCATAGTACCAAGCAGATTCCGGAAAGACATAAGGTGGGAAAACACTTTTCTGGAATCGTTGTGATGTATGGAGAACAGAAAGAAGCTCAAAAGAAAACCACATGCCTAATAGACAGTGCGTGTAGCAATCACATTAGCAACGACAAGCGGTGGTTTGAGTCTTTTGAGAAACTCGAAAGACCTATATTGATTTATTGTGTTTCGGACGAACCAGTAGAGGCAATAGGCAAGGGCATTGTTCGATTGAGCGTCGATCTATTAAAAGGACGACCTCAAGTACGAAAATTGACGAATACTTTCTACGTACCGAAAATACCAGTCAATTTGATATCTGCGGGAACACTCGATGCACGAGGATGCGATCAACAAATTAGAAACGATAAACACGTTGTAAAAGACCCATATGGAAATGTCTTCCTGATAGGTAAAAGGATAAACAACTTGTATGAAGTGAATTGCTTTCCTACGGATGTTAGATCAAAGTGCTACTTCAACGAAACGAAGCATCATAAGTATCTCTTATGGCATGCCAGGCTGGGGCACATATCTCCAAAGAAAATGAAGATCATTCAGACAAGAGGTTGTTTAAAGGGACTAGAAGAGGTCACCATACCTAAAGACGCAAAGGACACTTTTTGCGACAGTTGTAAGAAAGGCAAAATGACCAACATTAGTCACAAGAGAATAAGGAGCCTAAGATCATCTCACCCTCTGGAGTATATATACACAGATCTTTGCGGTCCCATGGAGACATCGAATGGGAAGAAAGCTTACATATTAACTTTCATCGATGATTATACACGCCGTAGCTAGATCTTTGCGGTCCCATGGAGACATCGAATGGGAAGAAAGCTTACGTATTAACTTTCATCGATGATTATACTCGCCGTAGCTTCGTAGATATCATCGAAAGCAAAGCCGCAGTATTTGAGAAGATTAAGTCATTCACAGCTTACGCAGAAAGGTCGAGTGGACAGAAGATCAAACATACTTTCGGACCAAGGGTCGGAATATGTCAACAAGGACGTGACAAACTTTCTTAGAGAAAAGGGGATTAAGTTTCAGCATTCATCTGTATATCAACCTCAACAGAACGGCATCGCAGAGAGATATAACAGATCGTTATTGGAGGTGGCCAGGACCCTTCTCATCGATGCAGACTTGCCTGTAAAATTCTGGACTTACGCAATCAGATGCGCTAATTATATTCTGAACAGGACACCGCATCAGAGTATAAATTTCGGGATACCAATATCTCGATGGTATAGAAATAAGGAAGCACCATGTGTGAGACACATGAAGAAATTTGGGAGCTTGGCCTACTTAAAGAAACCAAAGATTAAAGTAAAGAACAAATTCGACTCGAGAGTGCAACAAGGCATTTTTTTGGGGTATTCAACATCCACAAGAGGATATATTGTATACAATTTTGATGACGACAAGATTGTGGAAACAAGGAATGTTCAGGTAAACGAGAATCGTAGGGGCAGCGATATTCTCAAAAGAGTGCAGAACGAAGGAGGCAAAGCCTACGATTTCGATCCGCTGACGAAGAGAATCAACGATTCTGACACAAGTTCTTCTGAGGATGAAGAAGCATCCAACAACGGAGAAGTGTTAACTGATACGCCTGATAAAGAGAGTTCCAGTATATCAGAAGTAGAATCCGATCATAACGCAGCTGATTCAGATGAAGAGGAATCACAAGAGGAAGATCAGAACAACTACTTTAAACTACGTAGTAGACAAGTGAAGTTATATCCAAAGATAAGAATAAACGTACAAGAATGCGAAAATGTACCGTCGAATTATGCGGAGGCCATTCAAGGAAGAAGTAGATCAAAATGGTTAGAAGCAATCAAGGAAGAGCTGGTAAACCTTGAACAACATGAATCGTGGCTAGAATCGGAGATCCCTGATTATTGGCCGGTTGCACCATTGAAGTTCAGTAGCTGAACCACGTTCAAACTGCTAGATGAACGGAGATCCTTCCTAAACCTATTGCGCCAACAACGTTTAGTGATGATCTCGGTTCAAAAGCGTCGTCAACTTGATCTGCCGATTTCGGCCGTTCAAGGCGCTGAACTCAGTTCAAAACCGCTGTTCGGCGTTCGGCCATTACTGATATTTGCTTGCGAATTGAGACCAAAGCATGTTTTCTCTCAACTATCAGAAATAACTTTTAAAAATGACAACTTTACATTTATTTAATTCGTTGGACAGGGACTGTGAAGAGGAATTTCAGTTGTTAACAGAGTTGCATCATTTGTAACCAAAAGGCAGACTATTTCGCGATCAGTATATATTAGGGTAATCGTGGAGTTTAGCGTCCCAAATTAAATAACAATAAAAAACAACAGTAAATAACAGTGATAAAATGTGAAATTTCACCCAAGTCTGCACGGATACCTAAGTGTCCCACCCCCATCGACACCGGGCCTTTTTTCTCGGGCACCGAAGTTTGCCGCTGTTGGTCCCATCTCTGCCGCCGATGGATCGCCCAGACGCGGCAGGAGACTGGCGCAGAACGCCGGACTCCAGAACGCGGTGGCACGAAAACAGATTTTACGAGGGCCCGTTCTCGGTCGGGGGTGGGACACTACAGCCAGCCACCCACCAAAGTGTGATGAAATTTCACATTTTAGGACTGTGTGTTATTTACTGTTGTAGGTTTTTTATTGTTATTTAATTTAATTTTTATTTGGGACGCTAAACTCCACGATTACCTACATTATTAATATTCCGCATCGGTTTTTTTTACATTCTAAAATGTGTTATGTGCGATTCAATTATATCAATTAAAAGGATTTTTTTTTTCGTCTCTGTGTAAATAGAGACTCGGCAGAATTCAGTTTTTTAATTCCTGAACTCCATTTTCGTAATGAGATTGTTGACTGCTGAAACAAAGGACAACTATTGAAAACAATCCATTGGGTTGATTTCCCGCAACGAAAGACGAATCTTGTAACCAATCAGGAATCAGCTTTGAACGCATGACGTACTTCCGCCGCCACGAACGCAGATCACAGAACCTCGGTTCAGTTGTGCCTATTGTAGCTTGGTGCAATAAGGCTGAACTTCGATTTGAGGTTCAAGCAGAACTCAGTTCATGGAAACCATAATTAAACGCTACTTTGGTGCAACCGGGCATATGTCAATCCATTATCCTCGAAATGGATATTTCGTGTCAAGAGGGATTGTCAGGGAAAGATCATAAAGTACAAAGCACGTCTATCATTAACGGATTTATGCAAAGGAAGGGAGTGAATTACGGCAACACCTACTCGCCTACCCCAAGCATGGCCATAATCCGTATGTTTTTAGCCCTTGCCGTACAAAACGAATATTGTATACAACAATGCGATGTAAAGGGAGCTTACCTGAACGGTCTGATTGATCATGACATCTATATAGAAGTGCCGGAGGGTGTATCTCTGAAAGATCCTAAGTGCAATGGACTTAAGCTTTTGAAGTCCATCTACGGACTCAAACAAGCAGGCCGGAATTGGTACGAAACCATGCGGGACAAGCTAACTAAGAATGGATTTATGGTAACAAGATCTGAACCATTCATTTTTACATACAAAAATGGAAAAAAACGATACATACATCTTGTTATTCTATGTTGATGACATACTAATCATGGGTAGATCAAACGCCATAATTGAGAAGATCAAAGGAACCTTAGATAATTTATTCAAGATCAAAGATCTGGGTGAAGTCAAAGAATATTTAGGTATGAACATCAAGTATGATACAGATCAAGGAAGAATTAGCATCACACAGAAACAATTCATCCAAGATCTACTAAATAAATTTCAGATGAGTGACTGCAAGCCCATGAGTACACCCGTGGTAGAAGGAGCAAGTCAGAATCAACAAAAGCATGACAAGAATGAAAAATTAGGGAAAGAAGATCACCTCAAGTACAGGAGCATCATAGGGAGCCTCAATTACCTAAGTAATGGGAGTCGACCTGATATCACTTATGCGATAAATCGGTGTTCGGAGGTCCTTAACTCTCCGACGATCCTTGACATGCAGAATGCCAAAAGAATTCTGCGTTATCTCCACGGTAGTGAAAACTTTAAGTTGATGTTTTCGAAGGGAGAAGATAGAATAAAAGAATATTCAGATGCAAGTTTTAGGGACAGATCTAAAGGCAAGTCGACATCAGGGAGCGTAATTTTCTTGGGTAACAGCTTGATCTCATGGAAATGCAAGAAGCAAAGCATCGTAGCACAGAATACCCAGGAAAGTGAACTTATTTCTTGTAGTGAATGTGCACGAGAAATAATTAGTCTCAAGAGAACGCTATCCGAGTTATATTTTACGAAACTGTCAAAGAGAAGTGTGACGTTGTTCTGTGATAATCAACCCACACTTAAGTTGATTGAAAACAAGTTTCAAACCACGCGCAGTAAACACATAAAGCTGAAACACTACATTATTCAAGATTATATAGACAGAAAGGAAATTGACCTTAAGTATGTGAGCAGCGAAGAAAACAGCGCGGATTTGTTGACAAAGGCCGTAAATCAAACTAGATTGAAAGACTTAGTGAAAAACCTGAATGTAATTGACACTAATGATAAAAGTTGAATTATTTTTTTTATTGATTGACTCGTCTTGAATTGGAAGGGAGTTTTGTAAGTTTGAATTAGAAAACATACCTGGATTGTTTCTAGACTGATTTCAAACGAAAAGCAATTCTAAGCCTAGTCAATCAAATCCTGTGTAATACAAAGGGAAATAAATGAACATAGCAATAATCATCGTGAAGCGGAAAACGTGATGTGACTTACGTTAGGCAGTGATGATTGTTCAACAATGAACTCATGATGCATTGAGGATAACAATGAGTTGTAATGGAAGGAAGAAAGAATGGAAACTCAATGAGTGATGATGTACTCAGATGTTTTCCGTTGGAAGATATTAGGAATTATGTTAAGTTGAAATT
>JAFIDM010083009.1:0-10664 GCA_023159025.1 Thereuonema tuberculata | reverse complement strand
GATAACTTACTGTGATGAACAGATAAATAATACAAGGAATTTTTACAGCCGTGTCAAATCCAATTTCAATTGAAAATGTTTTTCGTATATATAGGTATGTATATATAGATTACATATATAAATAAATTTCCAATAGTGATTCACAAAAGAAACATACTTTACCATTCACGAAATAATGATAATTAATAATATTCATTCAACTGACACCATTTACAATTTCAACATTGATTATTCATAGATGTTTATACATACGTAAATCATTTTTACATTGAAATGAACGGTTACACAATAAACTAACCCTTTTTTTTAAATCAGTGAGATGTAAGGAGAGCTACTCTTAATTTGAAGGATTTATTTACATTATATAACATTTTTGAAGAAATTGGAAGCTGATTTCTATTTTTGTTTTTATATTACTTGCAATTTTAAAACTGAGGTCATTATGGCGTATAACTAACTAGGCTCTAGTATTTTGCTGTAATGAGATTATGTTGAAAGATCCAATCTCTGGATAGGAAGGTCTCCCTATACTTTGATACAATGGTTCTTACCTCCTTTTCGTCCTCACGCATAGGACTGATGATCCTTAAATGCAAAGTTTGGAGATCTTTCAAAAAAACAAAAGAATAAAAATTATAATAATAAGAATAATAAGGTGAATAAAGTGTGTCAGTACAGCATTAACATAAAACCCTTTAACTCTATTTTGAAACTTCTTCTGTATTACTATCGACAATATTTCACAGAATTTAATTATTGTGCTTTCTCAAAGTCATTTTATTAGAATATTTACATCAATAATAAGTAGGTTTCATCGTGTTCAATATTACAACTTTACAACAAGTGAAATAATTATACATTAAAAAAGAAGTGAAATGTAAAGTAAGTGACACTGTATTATTGACAAAAAATAGTGATCATTCTGAAGTTAGCTTCTGAAAGACACACATTCAGAAAATAATATTGGCGATCCGGAGAGCCGGATTTCGTGAAGGATTTTCATGAATAAATCGACGAATCAGTTTATATATGATTTTGGAATAAATCATATAATGGAAATATCATCTCAATTTGAAATTACACGATGATAAACAGAAAAAGGATAAACCTGATATATATCATTCTTTATTCTAGCAGAAAGAAAACTAAATGTAAGCGTGACGAGATGGATGAGAAAATACTAGTGAATTTACAAGAAACATTCATGGGCGTCAGAATATATTAATGCTAATGTGATAGATTTATATCAGGATTAAATGTAAGTAAATTTACATTATTTATGTACATGGGGTTAAACAGAAATGAAAAGAACGTCAAGCAGCCATATTAGAGATACAAATTATAAATATATATATAAGCTGAAAATATAATTCAAAGTAAATAAAATTAATTAATTGCATTAATGGAACAAAGGATTCAGTGATATACAATTAAAGAAGAATATTTTCACAGTCAAATGGAAATATAGTGGAGTTCATAATTTACAAATAAGTGATATACAAGAGAAATGCTTCTGATAATCAATTAAGAAATAGATGGATTGTACCTGGAAATTCAGTGAATATATATTATAGTAAAAGAATGAAATATTACGAAATGATTATTACTCAGCAAATATTAGAGCAATGAATTAGGAACTGTTGAACTTTGAACTATGAATTAAATGTCAAATAATTTAAAATCAGAAGTCAAAAGAATTTACATTTAGATCTGAAATAAAAGTTCTAAATATTTACGTTTAATAGTTAATCGCTTCCAATAATAAATAAAAAAAATTACTGTAATCGTGCTTTTAATTAAATAATTGTTCCACTAACAAGAACGATGAATTTTAAATACAATCGAGGGCAAGGAAAAAGACCCAAACTGAAACGCAAAAAGACCCAAACTTGGTGAACCTTAAGCAGATATTCGATCGTTTGAAAACTACAAGTAACAGAGAATATGAAATTCATGTTCACATGACACGGAACGTGTGACCATATGACAACAAGTTTTTGAGATATGCCGGTACTTGTTGGAAAGGATATGAAGTTTATGTGCGTGACGGTACGTAAACGAAACACGTGAAATTTATGTGAATTACCTATAGTAATCCAATCGTCATTATTACTCTAGAAAGATGGATACAACAACCGAGGAAGTGACGCAGTTGCGCTAGAGTCTATCACGAGTATCACGAGTCTATCGGATGTTCCAGGAGACTGGTGCGTTTCATCGGAGACCAGGTTCAGGTGGACATCGAGCTACAACTGCAAGAGATGAACGATTTATTAATAGCACTGCATTACGCAATCGTAATTTCATTGGCATTCAGGTCTAATAACAGGCCTGCAATACGACCACTTCTGACCACTTCATCGGCAAACCCGCCTTCAATTTGCTCGCTATCATGTTGATAGGAATGTAGCGCAATGGGGTTCAGTGTTGTTCTCTGACGAAATTCGAATGTGCTTACATGGCAATGACAGACGAAACCTTGTCTATCGAAGGGACGCCGAATAGAAGCTGTTATCAGAGTATCGAGATGGCATCATCATGTATTGACTTGCAATAAATATTAAATACAGCTCATTTTGTGGCCTTGTTTTTGTAATGAAATTAACTCTTTTGATACTACATCTTTTCTATATTACTGCTTTCATCACGTTTAAAAAAATAGATTCACCGGGAACATTCTGCGTGTCACGTGAACGGGAATGGCATATTTTTGTTATTTTATTCCTTGCAGTTTTCAAACGATCAAAAATTGGCGACATTTTAAGGTGATATCGCAAATGTCGCAAATGTTGCGACATTTTAAGGGGAAATGTGACATTGCATTTCAGTTTCACTTGCACTTGAGTTTTGTTAAAGTATATCATTGGTGTACTGTCAAAAAAGAAGAGGACTCCAGCACAATGTTTTCACTTCAGAATTCTAACAATATGATCGTCAAGCAAAAACTATCAAACCGTAACATCCTGTCTGATGGTCAACAAATCAAATTATTCTTTTCAACTCTTAGTTCATCCTAAGAAAGTCAGCATTGAAATTCCAGTATTGCAGTGTTGTGTCATCAAAGATTAAAAATATTCTAAGCCTATTGTTAATTTCTTATGTAACCCTTAGTGATCGTCTACCATTGCAAATATTCCTTGCTATGTCAAGAAGTCTATTGTCTTTCAATTTCAATCACTTAGGCATTTCAGGAGACCTGTCTTAGGGTTGTAACATTTACCTCTGACATGGCTTGTACATTCCGGATTTAAATTACAAGAGTATTACATTTGTAAATCAGGCTACTTTAGTAAGTTTCCACTTCAATATTCCAGCTGTTGGTTTGATTACAACTGATGATTTGTAATGAACAGGAAAAATGGTACTCAGATAGTTAAGTGACTGAGGAATTTTTTTCTTTTTTCTTTTTTTATTTAGCTTTCTGTACTAACCCTATCGTGTTTTAAATCTTCATTATATTTTTTTTACCTTGAAAGATCAGTTTGCAAATCTATAATTAAATCAAAACTGTAATATAAACTTTCATTAGATACAAAATATTAAATAATCACCAAAGCTTTTGCAATAACCATGGTTATAATTTGAGTTAATTTGAGTTAATAATTTTCGCTAATGAAATTAGTTCTATGTAATTAACGTTCCTCATACGTTATGTTCTTAGAAACGTGATTTATTATGTTTCTCAGCAATTGTTAGATAAATTTACTCACCAATTTGGTGACTCTCTTGAAGTTCACAAATTTCTCTAACACTGGGAAAGGACATAGTTGCAGTGATGAGAACTCGTTTCAGCTGGGAACAAACAAGAATAAGATCCCTGACAACTGGACCTATGTCTTCGCCCAAATGTTGCTGAATAGCATTCCAAAGACGAAACTCTTCTAGAATAGTTAAATTAATAATAATATTAATAAAAATAATAATGTTTGTTTTCACTTCAAAACAATATATATTTATAATATATTTAAAATAATTTTATAAGCTTTAGTTTTTGTTAGGGTGCGCTTTATTGGATTTTTGGGTTATCTAATTTGTTTCAGTGTTTGTAGAATTTACTCGTCACCATTGATGCTGCCCTAATTTTAAATTTTTCCAAAATATTTCTTACATTTTACTCTTATTAGCCTACATAAGATGTCTCCATGCGAACGTGAGATAGTTGCTGTAGTATCTCCATTATTAGCTCTAGCATGATTTAATCAATTCTTCAAGCAATAGATTATTCTCATAAAGGTCAATCAAAGCTAGCGCCGGAAATTGGAATGTCACTCGTGTGAGATAGCCAAGCATCTCAATCAACGTTCTGATCAGTTAAACATGCTTGCGGAATGTAAAACAAGGTCTGGGGATGTCTAATTTTGTGGACGTGGTCACCTAATTTTTTATGCTGAACACAATGGTGAAAGTTTCATTCTAATATCTCTAACCGTTTGGCCACTACAGAATGTGACATCCAGCAAGCATAAAAGCAAAAGCGGTCCTCTGTCTTACAGGCAAGCTGCAACCTAGGTGCCTCTAATGAATCCCTTAAATGTTAAAGTAAAAAATTATTTTTTCTGAAATGTAAAGGATTTAAATTTTATGTCTTTCCTATTACGCAGGGCCTCCGACTGTAAAACACCCTTGCCAAAATCTATTATTGAGCAAGCGCATCTTGCTCAACAGCGACCCCAAGCGATAAAAGTGGGAAAAGCTGTAGGAGAAAAAGTAGTCTTTCATATTACAACGTTGATGTTTTAGTTTATTGAAAGATTAGTCAAATTATTGCGCTGCTGGAATATTCCAAGGAATGAAAAATGTTTCTAATTGTTGTTGGGATTATTTCCGTCTTCTTTGGCAAAACTTCCTCGTCTCAGTATCTTCGCCGAGATCCTTGATATTTCACTTAAATATCATCTTATAGCTTAAAGGATAAATATTTAAGAAAAAAAAAGTTAGAACTTACATTACTAACAAAGATACATTAAGTAGGATCACATTTCATTAATATTTGTGTGTCATTTTTGCTAATCACTTATTAATCACAAAACTAAAAAAATATTACCATTTTATTAATAACAGATAATTATTTTATCAAATTGTTTTTGTTGTGAAATGGGCTTTAATTGTAATGGATGATGAGTTAACGATTAAGAAAAGTACTAAAATGATAATGGAAGACTGGAAATGTAAAAAATATCAAGAAGCAATGATTATAACTTCAGAACAGTAACAGAGGATACTTAGGAATCACTGTACAAAATCAAAGGAATTAAAAAAAGAGATTGCACAGAAAGCTAAACTTCATGTGATTGATGCAACATATCGGCATTGTAAAGTCTAGAAACCGAGGCTGATCCATGGTCTTGTTCCAAGCGATCCAGATCAACAACAACCCTTGTGTTGAGAAAGGAAACTGAATGATAAAGATAAGGCAAAGAAAAAAGATTTTCAGGACTAACTTAGCTTTCCTCATCAATTGGTATTGTTAGTATTGTATTAAGCCAAAGAATAATCTTAATGTCATAGTAGATTGTGTTAACTAATTAGAAGTTACAATGCGTTCTTAGAACATACAATATGACAAGTTTTTCATTAGTCCTTAACTTGTCTGAACTAGATAATTATCATATCACATGTGCTGAATTCTTTTTTTTTAAGAAAAAAATTGATGTAAATTATACTATAAATTGTGTAGTAGTCTGCCAGACAATCGGAATTCTGAGAATAACGGCTCCCTGTTGCAGCACCTGAAGAAGTAAAGTCTTCTCCTTGTGAATACTGAAGTGTATCACTATTGTTTTGATTGGGAAAAATTAACATTCGTCAAGTGTATACCTACTTTCTGTAGCACCCTGTATATAGTGTTTGCTTTTATTGCCATTTTGTTTCATTTCAAATTAATGTCACAATTACAGCTAATAAGTTAAACTTTAGATGCAGTAGCAGATTGGTTTGAGGAAACAGTCAGCATCTCAATTTTTGCATTTGCTGAAAGGAAAGTGCAGACAAAATTTAATGTGTTTTAGTTTTTACCGCTTGGAAAGTTTTTAAGAACAAATTCCCTATGTAGTGTATATCTATACAATTTTCATTCTGGACTTAATATTAACCAACTTTGTTAGAAACAAAATATCTAAGGTTTCTGAAAATGTTTCCATAATATGTCCAAGAAGTTTGGGTATAGTAAAATCGTGTTGACGAGAAGATTTCCAACGGATATTTAGAGAAACCGCCGTGAGAGGCATGCCAGCAGGCAGTGCTGCAATTACTTGAGGAAACCATGCAGAAAGATCTAAATGGAAATAGAAAAAAGTCTGAATGCTATGAATCCAAACAAAGTCAAACAATAATTGAGAAAGTCTTAAAACAATTGAGTACAATAAGAGAATTAACCTCTAGAAAAATGCAAATATTCATGAGCACCCAACGAAATAGGGTATCTGTTTTGTGTTTATTAACACTCTTATGCTAGAGTTACTCAATTCATAAAAGACTGAAAGGACTGTGAATCAAACCTTGAGCCATGGTTTCTCGAAACGCAAACATCAGCGGCAGAACATCTCTGAATGTGGCAGTTATATTTTTTGTCAGCTGTATGGAATGGCACTTAATTGAAGCATAGCCAAAATGACTACAATAGCCTTATGTCACTTTCATAATTCGCGTAATCTGGTTACCTCTGCTGTCGAGTGCTAATTAGTACTAAATAACTGCTATAGAGGTCCACTGATAGCTATGTTGGAGTATGAACATTATTTTCCGTTACTATCTCTATAAAGGTAAGAATGTCTTATAAGATTACCACCTTATTGACGGGGACAGTTATCGTTCCCTAATAACTTTCGAATCAGTGGCCGGATTTCTTGAAACCTGAGATGCATTTCTATAGAAATACTGTATTTTCTTGTGTTTGAAAAAAAAAATCTGAAAAGATTTACAATTCAGCGAAATCGTGATAGTCCTAGGGGTTAACCATTAATTACAACTAAGAATTTGAAATCTGATACATAGATGTTTAGTTGATATAATCCTTTAATTCTGTTAAAATACACAATATTTCTTTTCCTTTAACAGGAAACTTCCTCAGGTTTTTTGAGGACAGGTAAAAAACTGTTCCTTTTCCTCTTAGAATTCATTAAAAGTATACAATAAGAGTTTTTTTTTACATCATTTTGGGAAACAATTAGGTTTTAATAATAGCATCGATCACATTATATTATTTTTAAAAAACAATTAAATTTTAGTAATACTACATATCACATTACATCATTTTTACAAACAATTAAATTAATATAATAATGAAAATAATATAATGTGTCAGATGCTATTACTAGTTTTTTTTTTGTTTTCAAAAGTGATGTAAAAAAAACTCTTACTGTATACATTTAATCAATTCTAATAGGAAAAGATAAAGTTTTTTCCTGTCCTCAAAAAAAAACCTGAGGAAGTTAAAGTTGAATGGAAAAGAAATACTGAGTATTTCAGAAGAATTAAAGGAATATATAATTATATCGATGGCTTAGCGCAAAAGTAGCGAATATCCAAGATGCAAGTTTTGAGAAAAAGCTAATTTAGTGGGAAATCTCCCTCAAAACTCAGGAACAAGTCCTGGAAGTCTCATATTCGGTACAGATATTGTCTTTGGGGTATACTACAATGGCATGGGATTAAAAATTTGATTGTTGCATTTTTCAAGCAGTTTTGGTCGATTCGATAGTTTGGATCTTACAGAAAGTTTGTGCCATTGAGATAGCTAAGGAAGAAGTAGCGAATGTGCAGATTCGCCACTTCTATCCTTATTAAAATTCATCACAACCTCCTTAAATGCTGACCAAACTAGCGAACTACACTATTAGTTACGTTCATTTTTAGGGATTGACTAATACTAGCATCAGTATCAGCTAATATCCGTACGGTATCGGATCGGAAATCGAAGCGGATACCGTTCTTTACATTTTGACCAAACAAAAGCAGTAAATCGCTTTAAAACTTCATTGTTCAGTAACTTTATAACAAAAACAGATAGAAACATGCAATTTGTGGCATTTAAACTAGAAATTGATTAGAATAATCTTAGATAATTTTTGATAGTGTAATTTTAAGCTAACATTTTTCAATTAACAATTTATCCAAGGTGAGAAGGTTAGAGAAGGTGAGAAGGTGACAATGTTGACGTGGCGTCATCTAGGGACAAACTAGCGAATACAGGCACATTCGCTAGTTTTATCACAGAAAAGTGTTCAGTCAGCAGAGATGAAACGGTCAAAGTAGCGAATATGCACATTCGCTTCTATTGCCATTTAAGTTTTTAAAAAAGGTCCGCTAGTTTCGGTCCTAAAATCACAGGAAATATACCATTTTGAAGGATTTGCTACTTTTGCCCTACAAGAAGGCTCTTCAAGACACCTATTCGCCACAAAAAACTGATTTTGTATTTTACTGGATATTCGCTACTTTTGCGCTAAGCCAACGATATTACTTATAAACATAGATAGATAATTTAAAATCATGAATTTCTTCCTTAACATCTTTTGATGAGTGATAATGATGTCAACAAAGAAAACTAAAACAAACTACAACATTTAACTATGCATTAACATTGGAAATGAACAGTCAGAAGACCAAAACTACGAAAATAAAAATCTCAAAATAACTAAAGCAGTTAAGGAATAGATACCTGCTTTTACTTTCAGATGTGGATGAGACAATCTTGCTAGATTCCAATCATCTTGCGAGAGAGACGGATGAGGGTATGTCGAATTGTCATAGATTCTAATTTCTTGAAGAGATGGATTGTTTTCCAACAAAATCCTAAAAACATTTCTGTCCAATGAACTAAATCTTACAGTAAGGTAACGCAAATTTGTAAACAAACCCATTGCCTCGTAGTAATATTGGATTATACTGCAATAACAAAACAAAATACACTCATTAGATAAGTAACAAAAATGTTTGAAAAAATTCAAGTATCATTTCTTAAAAAAATCTTTAGTATTATTATAATTATGTTAAGTAAAACTAATCCATAAGGTCTTTTTTATATTTTTTCAAGCAAACCTTCAATTTTAAAAATGACGATAAACTTCTAAACGGTGCATTTTTTTATCGGATTATCGTTTTGAGATTTCTAGAAGATTTTATATTTAGAGGATTCGTGTCCCTGAAAACTATTGTCAACAAATTAAGCTGAAGTTAATATCTATCGAATTACTTGAAAGTTTTTAGTACTGCAAGGATTTAATGACAATGCTTGTAGGATATTTTTGGGGTCTTAATTATAGAAGGAACAGAAAATCAAGAAACATTTTGAATCTGATAGATAGAAGCAAGAGTTTACTTTCCTTAGTTTATTCTACAGAATGTAATGGCAAAATATTTTGGAATTTTGGCCTTTTGAATTTTTACCTTCTAAAGTAAGCTTTGCATCTGCAAGGATCTTCGCTTTCATTGCATTTTCACTTTCCACCAAAGTTTCTTCCTAAAATATTTAACTTGTGATCATCAATTGGATTTCAATTTAGTTTTTGTTCTCCAGTGAATTCAGGGTTTTAGAACAAATCTTCCAATAGCTATGGTTACTACTAGGGTTTCCGAATTCCCGACATTTTGAACCTTCGGGAATCGGGAACGACAAATCGTATTTCCGGGAAATCTCGGGAATTTCCGGAATCATCTTTTTTATTTAATTTTAGTAGATCACCAGTAGTATTGATAATAATGCTAATAAACAGAGAATCGTCTTAAATGCATTTGGGTTTTTTCAAAATAAACAATGTACTGAATACAGACTTCATTATATCATATCTTATGATGTACAGTACCTTTTTACGAAATCATAATTATATTCAAGTTCTCAATCTCATTTACATTTCATTTCGTCTGAAATTAAACATTACAACAAAAATAAAATGCAAATATTTTTCGTTTTAAAATTGAAATACTTCTTATAATTTTCAGACATAATACATTAGTTGAGGAGCTCAGTTTCAAAACCCGCCATCTCCAAAATTAAATTTTCGGAAAATAGGGATTTGTCAATGCATTCGCATTCGACATGGCAGGCTTTGAAATAGCACTCGTATCGAAATCGTATCGCAGTACATTGTTATGGCTGTTTTTGAAGTTAAACTGTATGCAAACGGCGGATTTTCATTTGGACTTTGTCAAAAACTCCATTAGCTCGGAATTTGCAATTTTTGGAGATGACGGGTTTTGAAGCTAAGCTCCTCAGTTACCCTATCAGATAAGAATGATCTTTGGATTTCTAACAAAATATATCAGATTAGAAACAAATTCTTTCATTTTGTGTTAAATTTGGCCGAATTTTTGTGTGTGTGTGTTTTAAAACATCTTCAAATTAGGGGTGAGGGAATGTGTTGCTTCATAGAAGCTCATTTCCTTCCTTAGAAAAGCAAATATTTTGTTTGCTTGATTAGAAGTAGGTTTCAAACAAACTTATCGAATGCTTTTGAGTGTTTCCGAAGAATTGTTTTCCGGCAGTGCTAGGAAAGTAACTATTTCTTTGTTATAGTGAGGAAAATAATTAGGAAGAATTTCTGACAGATCCATTACGAATAGTGGTGTTCATTTCCCATTGTGGACTCAAAAGCATTTTTCTCGTTTTCCGACCATTTTTGCTCGCGATAAGGGAATCGGCAAATCACAAAAAATTTCCTAGAAAC
>JAFIDM010083008.1:0-10665 GCA_023159025.1 Thereuonema tuberculata | reverse complement strand
CATTTTTCACAGAAATTGTTTCCTTTTTAATGAACAGTAATGAAGGGTGCCGTGCTGGCATGGTCGTGCGGTCTCGGCGGCGGCCAGCCGTGGCGTCCAATGCGCCAGTACTTGGGTTCGAATCCCGGCAGTGGCATGGGTGTTTCACTTTCCTTTCTTCTGTGTTGTTTGTTTCTTCCTCTGGGGTTGGCGCCCCCTTGCGGTATCTAGCCTATAACTCCTCTGGTAGGAGAGCGTCCAAACCCTGCACGGGTGATACGGGCGATTAAATTAAAAATTAAAATGAAGGGGTTAGTTGGCATAGGTGTGGGGCGAGTAGTCATAGCTACGCCAACTAACCCCTACCTAACTATGCCAACTAGTTAATTTAATGCCTTTAAAGCATACACAACTTGTGGTTGTCAGAGTAGGTGTTTACCTAGGTCAATTAATTTCAGATTAAGTTAGTTAAACTAAGATAGTTAAGAAATGAGCTAAGCGAACATATGTCACACAAATTTAAGGAATAAAAGAAAGATTTAATTCTAAAAGTTGAATTACTTTCTATACATCTATCAAAATGATATTATCCTAATGATATTGGGAGTAAATTATTACAATTGTCAATCCTTCGACTATAGTATACAAGCAAATGTCTCTAAAATAAAGGTTCTAGTTCATGTTAAGTTCGAAATAACTTATGTCCTCTCCAGTTAAAATTTATGCTTTACAGGATACAATTCAGCTCAAATAAACTGCACTAATCAGAGGTGCCCCCCCCCCCTAGACCTTATAGCTCACCCCTTCCTCCACATTTTAATTTTTTTCACCCCCCCAAAAAAATTGAAATGACAACCAGGAAAAAAAAACACTTTTACACTCTACTTGCTTTTTTTGAACCCACCCCCCAAATTTCATTGGCGCAGTCTGCGCCGTGACTCCCCGGCGTGGGCACCCGTGACTAATTGCGTAAATAATTAGCGCCTCTAATGTGGAGATTCTAACTATCCTTCAGTCTTGGGTCACGAAAGCTCTGGAACAGCGTTCACCCGATAAAACCATGAAAAATCCATACTCACGGGTTACAGTCCTTCTGGAATCGTGGAACTAATCATATCATTGGAGAAAACACTAAAGGTAGAACTGGTCACTAGATGCTTGAGCAGCTAACATCTAAACCCTGACAATAGGAAACATGGCGACCTGCATTGTGCATTGTTGTTTTTGCCCTAACGAAGTCTTCCGTCACCTGGGAAACAAACGTTACATCCAGTTTGTGAAAAACCCTTTTTTCACAAATCTGCGGCGTTTCACTGGAACCTTAGCATTGAGTCACACATCACAAATGGCACTAATTAAGTATTTAGATGTAATGCTTATACACTAGTGAAATAACACTAACATGGAGAAGTTTCAGTCCTCGGAAAAGCTCTTCTCAATTCACTGGCACAAACGATGAACACACTGTTGTTGTGTAGAATCTGACACACATCTACACTGCTTAGGAACTGCACATTTCTGTTAACAAAGCATATCAGCTGCTCTGTTTACAATGGTATGCCAACGCAGCATGAATGGCCCTTGTTTGTTGCGCGCTGACAGTCACACATACTTGTTGCTAAGATATCGGCGTTAACACTATTTTTGATATTAGCTGTGCAGAATGAATATCTGTGTGGAATAGGGTAAGTGGCTTCACCTAAACTTGATATATTAACTTGATAAACCATAATTTCACACCACACTAGCCCCCAGGGATTTCCAAAACAAGATGGATAACACACAATCCCAAATATCAGAAACAAAAGATTATGATACATGCATGCAACCACAGTTATCCACTCTTTCGAGAACCGCCATCAGCAGCACCTCAATTCGATCTACTTGTTCACCAGAACAAAAAAAATTACAATGAAAAAATTTACTCATTAGTGAGAAAAACGATAAAACAGGGGTTACTTCCTTCATGACGGTTCCAAGCAAACTAAAGTCACAGTGGATGGTGCTCCTTTACATACACTTCCCACTATCAAAATGTCAGCGATCTAGCTACACGGTGGCAGGAAATAGAAGCTGTGTGCCAACTAGCCCATTATGCCATTGACCCCGGTCTCCCCTACGCGCGCGCCTGCAGTTTTTGCTAAAATTTTTTAGTGATTTGGGTGATTCGAAGTCTAAAAAGCGTGATACGTTATAGTAAAACGTACAACGGAAGTGCCCGTGATAGAAGCCAAAGAAGGGAAAGGGAGGAAACGGAAAAAAATACCCCAGGATTGAAAGGCTTACAAAGCCAAACTTGACAGGCAAATTGCGGACTAGTGCTGCACAGATTTCGATTACAATTTGAAATATCTTTCTATGAACTATGTGAAACTAATATTTATTGTTATATCCGTTTTACAGATACTCGGCAAAGTCGTTGCCTGAACCAATTACATTCAATCAATATAAATCTAAAATAGCATGTAAAAATTAAAAGTAGGCGATATACTTCAATTTCATCGTTCGTTTTCATCGATAAAGAAAAACCAAGATGCGTTAATACTGAAATGTTGTGTGGTGAGAAAAACAGTGCGAAGGCGACCACGAAGAATGTAAAAAAACAAACAGGGAATTCGCTACAAAAATATTATATTCCAGTTAACAATAAAATGATTCCAGTTTGTCAGAATCTTTTTTTGGATACACTTGGAATCAAAAAGTATGGTGTACTATATGTCATGCGAAATTTTTTCCACAATGGTCGGATGCCTGTGGAAAAAAGAGGTGGTAATCAGAAAAACAAAAACAAATATAAGCACAACGAAAATCGATACATACTTTTCTAAAATCTTTAAAATGTACTGAAGCACATTATTGCCGCGGATCAAGACAGCAACGAAAATATCTATACTCACTTCCAAAAGTTTAGCACGGAGTGGTAAAATCCGAAAAAATGGACAAGTATTGCTTTGATTGACATGAAATGCTGTAAGTAAGTAGCTCTATGTTTATTCATGAAACAAAACAGAGAATTACATACAGAGATAAACAAAATATTGAATTTTTATAAATTAAAAGATGACGTCATATTTGCGTCTTTAACAAAATGATGTTTAAATTCAAAACAAACCATAAAAACTGATATTATTAGGGTATGTGAGCACCCCTCACCTGCATACAAAGTTTACAGCGTGTGATCATGCTTGTTACGAGGTGATCAACCACCGCAGAGTCCAGTAATCGCCATTCCTTCTGTAGTTTCCAAATCTCTGAGAGTGGCTGGATGTCGGATACGTAGACATACAGCACGGCCGAGGGCATCCCAAAGATTTTTAATCGGATTAAGGTCCGGCGTGTAAGCCGGCCACTCCATATGCGCAATCCCCTCACTCTCCAGAAAGTCGTCAACGGTGGCAGCTCTATGGGGACGTCCATTATCGTCCATTAAAACGAAAGAAGGACCAACTGCTGCAGCGAACAGTTTCACGATGGGGTCTAGGAGTTCATCGATACCCTACAGCCGTCACAGAACCTCACCTGTAAGGTCGGTGCGATATCCCAATGAAATCCCTGCCCAGACGATGATGCTTCCACCGCAGAATGCGTGATGTTCAGTGATTTTCTGGGGCCGATTGCGTGTGCCTTGTTCCCTCCAGACCCTTACACGCTTATCAGCGGGTTGTAGGGCAAATCTCGACTCATCTGTGACCATATGTTACCCAAATCAGACAAAGTCCAATTCACAGGCTGGCGGCACAACTGTAATCGTGCCCCTCTGTATTGGACGGATAAAGGAACACAAACTCGTGGTACTCGGGCGTACAGATCATTCATGTGTAGCCTTCGACGAACAGTAGTGGCGGATATCGTGTTACCAATGGCCGCTGCAACCATAGATGTAACACGCGTGGAGGTCGAGCTTCGATTCCGCTTGGCTACAATATATCGATCTTCCGCGGGGGTCGTAACCCTTGGACGACCGGCTACAGGTTTTCGGACAACTGTTTGGCAGGTTTGGAATTGTTTCCATAATCGTGGAATGACGGAATGATGAACGCCGAAGAAACGAGCAACATCTGTTATAAACTGTCCTGCTTCTATGGCATGACATCCCGCCAGCTCAGAATCTTCCATTCGTCTTCTGGAAGCCATAGAAACACGTCTAGCTTCAAAACAAATAGTAAGAATGTTCTAAACACCTTTCATCAACATTTACGTGCAACTCCTGTCACCTTTCACAATGCCGGCTTCATAAACGACTGCCTGTCTTGTATATTTCTCGACGCGATCGGCCGAAACCGTGATTGGCTGTTACCTATATAATTTGCATACTTCCTTCTACCTTTGCAGCAAATTTCAGCTTCTTTAATTCAGATTGGCTTACGGAAATTAACTTTTTACTCTCCGTGCTTAACTTTTGGAAGTGAGTGTATCTGCCGAACTGAACATTGAAAAGTTATACAAATATTTAATGCAACAAAACCCGAACAACCTCGTGAAATGCTCATATTTCAGAACTGTATTCAATGAGACTTTAATTTGGGGTTTGGAAGCCCCAGAACGGATGTCTGCTCCAAATGCAAGAAAAAATTAAAACAGAGCAAGGTGTATCAAAGAAAACGCAGCTTCTTATTGAAAAGAGAATACATAAGCTTAAATCACAAGCATTTTTTAAATTACTCCGAGATAATTAAGAGAATTTGATGACATTTTCGTTTGACTGTCAAAAGTACTTGGTATTGCCCAAAGTATCGACCAGAGCTGCTATTACAGCCAACAGATGTATTTGTATAATTTCCCAATAGTTCACGGTTCATCAAAAGACCCCCTATGACGTTTTCCTACGTATGGACAGAAGACCAATATGCAAAAGCAGCTAATCAAATAGCTTCCGCTGTTTACGACCGCCTAAACAAAACTGACATGACAGGTATTACACACGTTAGTTTAACGGCAGACGGTAGTGCAGGGCAAAATAAAAATGATATAACAAAAGTGACAAGTGACAAAATTCGAAGACATAGAGGTGCTTGACTGGAAAAGAGCTACACAAGAAATACTGAAACCAATAGCCCAGCTACATTTTAAAATTTCAGAGAGTAAGCGGTCTTTCATTCGTAGATCCAAAAAAAACCAGGAAACGTTAGAGTATGGGGTGAAATTTTTTATTGTTCCGACACTGGGGCACCCAAGAGCAAATGTAAACAGAAAAAGACTGCAGAGATGATCCAACCGTCTGTGATTTCGAAAGGTATAGAAGTTAAAGTACTGAAACTAAGAGATGTCCGAAATCTTCTTCAAAAACATTATGGAGAAAATTGGAAGATCTTCCGTATTTAGAATACTTCAGAAAAGTATTGGATGGCGTAGATGAAGAAGAAATGCAGTTGCTGATAGAGAAGAAAGAGAAGAAGGAAATAATTGTGATTTGGCTTACGAAGCAAATGCAGAGCATAATAGTTTAAGAGTATTATTACCAATTGGTTTGAATGTTCACAAATATGTAAAAGAAGGTTGTAAAGAAAATGGTATAAATTTAATTTATTGTAAGGATAATGTATTATTTCAGAATCAAAAGAAAAAAGATGAAAATTCATTAAAAAACATGAGAGTAGTATATGCATTGGTAAGTAGAGATTGTGGGAGTATTTACATAGGAAGTACGGGAAGGAAATGTTAATGAACGAGTAGATGAGCCCGTCCGTGCCTACAGTAGCGGAACAAGAAAAATTTCAGATTGGGCAGATCATTGTCTGGATAATGATTATAATCCTGACCTTGTGGTTCATCTAATTTATTATGTCACAGATGGGTATAAAAGATTCGCTTTACAGTCTTGTTTAATAAATTGTAGCATATGTTTTAATAAGAATAGGTCACTTAGAGTTAACAAGGTATCTTTAAATGTATACAGGAAATCTTTAATGAAAAACAAGAGATTGAAAAGCATTTTAAAGATTAGTTAAATAATAGTTCACATGTTTATTCACGTTTATTTATATGTTTGATTGTTGTACTTAATTTTAAATTAATTGTTTATTTGTTTTTAATTGTTTATGGTTACATTTGATTTCAATTGTTTATTTCACAATGTAAGATCTCACTAATGAGATTTTGTTATATTTTGTTTTGTTAAGGATGAGAAATAAGATGTTTCTCCTTACATTTATGTTTTTTGATTTTACTTTATTTAAGTTTCAAAGATATGGGATCTTGAGAAAGTCCTTCAAATAAAGGATGAAATATTGAAGTTATGTTGATGAAGTTTGTGTTTGATTTCGAGTTTTAAAACTGTGATTCATTTGCGAAAAATTTGTAACTTGAAGAACAAAGAACAAGAATGTACGAATATAATTTGCATAGGTTTAAGTAATGACAGTAAAACTGTGTTTTGCACTACAAAGAATAATAATTTAAGAATATAATTTGGTTCAATTAAAACGATAATAAAAAGTATAATAATTTTGTGATTTGCAGTATAAACTTCATTCCTATATTTGTTTGTTTTTATATTAGTCCAGTTGTTTCTACACAATCATTAACATTCTTGCATCCTAATCTATTAGATACGTAGGGTAGACAAATCACTAGTCACAGTGACGTCATCGCTTAGTTGCTGGAAATGAAGTCAGCTATATCCATTCAAGTTAGAAATAGTCAGCTAAATCCAATCAGTTCCTAAAGTAGCTAAGTGCATTTTAATTATTCAATAAAATAATAACCCGTAATTGTAGGCGTTATAGGCGTGCTATCCATTGACTTCTAATTTCTCCTCTATGTATTTTGATGCTTTCTTCATACAATGTTAACACCTTAAAAAAAATAAACTTTTTTTTTTATTTGTGTAAAATTTCAAAACATGGATTTAGCTGCATTTGATTTTAGCCTCCTCGATTAGTCTAAACTTTTCCTCTGCATTTTCAGTCACTATTCTTTAATACAACTGTTTTCTCTCAGTTCTTTTGGCAAGCCTTCTAAATTCTTTTATCCTGATATTCTTATTTGTTTGGAAAACTATGTTAAGTATTTTTTAAAAATTCTTTTTCAAGTTTCGTGAATATACTTGTAGAATATTTGAAATATTTAAACTTAGATGAAATTTAACAAATTTCAAAAACTGAGATATTGGAAAGATTAGTCTAGAAGCAAAACAAACAACATATGAACAAAGTGAATTAATCTTTTCTCTCATATTTTCTATTTTTTCTATTTTCTTCTAAAGGAAAAACAAAAACAGTGAACTCAAGAACTGTGTCATATATATAGGAGCATTTATTCATGATGTGAGATGATTCCTCTGAATATTTCGTGATTTAATATGATTCGACTTAATATTTCGTGATATGAGATGACTCGAATGAATGTTTCGTGATTTCTCTGTTCACGGCATCAACTGTTGAAGAGACATTCAAAGATGAGAAAACGGAAAGGTATTGAAGGTTTCAGAAAAATTTGAAATCAAATCAATGACAGATTGGATAGTAAATAAAATCGAAATTTATTGAAATCTATCAATGACAACATTTGAATATATTGAAAAAGATTTATTGCCTGGATTTATTGAAGTAAATCTTAATCGAGTTCTCAACTCTGCTTTAAATAATCTTAAGAATAAAAGCTTTAAGGGATCTGAGAGTCTCTCTCTCTCATCCATTACAGCTTCCAATCTCAGGCTGGGTCTGTCGGGAACATAAGCCTCTCTACCTAGTTCTTACCTCCCACCATCTTACCGCTGTCACCCTGTTCCAGTCCTCCCCCCTCATTCGGACACATTCCTCCACTCATATAATCCATTTATCTCTTGGTCTTCCTCCTTGGTCTTTTCTTCTGTATCCTCATCTCACGCATCCTCCTGGGAATCCTCTTCTCCTCCATTCTCTCTAAGTGCCCATACCACCTCAATCTAGATGTCTCGATCCTTTCCTGCAGGGGCTCCTCTTTCACTATCTCCCTAATCCTTTCGTTCCTCACCCTATCTCTTCTGGTAACTCCTAACCTACCCCGCAGGAATTTCATCTCACAAGCCGTCAATCTGCTTACCTCTCTTTTCTTCATTATCCAAGTTACAGATGCGTATGTCAGTATAGAGACATAACAGCATCGGTACAAGAAATTCAAAGTTTTCCTAAACTACGGTAATCTTTTAGAGAATGTAAATTTGCTAAACTCTCTTTCAGTGAAAACGCAGGGATTCCTCGTTCAAAAATCAACTAAATGAAACTGATTAAAATAACTCGGTTCTGATCTCTAAACTTTTTTTTTTCTTTTCATACGATTGATAGAAAAAGTGTTTATAAGTTGTCGGAGAAGAAATAACAAAATAAAGTCTTTAAAGTCTTTAACTACAGTCATTTTTACTATTTAACGAAATATTAAATAATAGAAAGTAAAAATTTTTTTTAATGGTGAAAGGAACTTCCACAAACATAAATTTTTTTTTTAAATATTTACAACAAACAATTTAAATTGTTTTTAAATTGTTTGTTATAAATATTTTGAAAATAATTTTAATGTTTGTTTGTGGAAGTTCCTTTCATCATTTAAATTAACGATTTATTACAACACACGTAAAAAAAATCACTTATTTATATAAAATAACAAAAAAGTCTGACGAATTTTAACACCTTTTTTTCTATTTCTTTCGTACAATTTTATTTCTTTAATTTTCATTGTTCTTATTGACTTAATATTAATTGAAGTCAATATAGTTAAAAACTAATTTTGTTTTGTAATATATGATGAAAATAACATTGAAATTTCTAATTTCTGTCTCACATTTATCCTTGAAAAGTTTCTTTTTTCGATTTATTTATTGATTTATTTTAGTGTCAGACCGCTTATAAATGTAATATTTCAAATATTTTTACGGTAATTATAAAAATATATTTTTTTTTCAAAAAATGAAGCATTCTATTCATTATTTGAATAGAAGAGAATTTCGAAGTTGCAATCCATGTGACGTCATGCTCAAATAGAAAATATTGCGGTGCCTACTACGCAGCGATTTTGAACCCCTCCCCCTTCGATAAATATCTTCTCTTAAGTTTTCAACAAACACTCAATGAATTGTATTCAAATCTTTGTAACAGAATTATTGTTTTCGTTGAAAAATCGAAATTCATTAAATTATAATTTTTATAGAGAATTTGCTGTCGCTACAATATGTGTTAACAGTATTGATGGCATTATTTCAACCATACACTGATCTTTCAATTCTTGAGGCTATCAGATAAAATTAAAATTAACAGAATTCCTAAATAGGTTTTTTAAAAAACATTCACAATCTATGCGTATATTTATTACTTTTACAACTGTAAACCAATATCATCTTTTTAATTGTACTATCAGTAATTTCATGATCATTTATTCATTTGAAACAAATAAAGTAAAAACGAGGCTTCTTAGTTCAAAGAAAAAATTAAAATTGAAATATCTCGTGAAATATTTGAAGGAATGGCAGAGAAGTAATGACTGAGATTATAATGATTTGATAAAAAATCTGTTTTCATAAGATATGTAAGCACAGAAGAGAAGAATATAAGAGATTTTTAGATTATTAGGAGTAAACAGTTGCAAAATCTTCTTCATGAGAAAAGAAACCCAGTATTTTTTACTGATCCAAACGATTTACGAACTTACGTGTTGGTGCCTTAAGAAAATTTATCAGTACCCAAATCGTTTCATATCTAAGTAAAGAAAATAAAGTTTTAAACATGAAGTTTAATATATATATATATATATAATTGAATTTTTTCTTGTTAATAATTTTCCAAAATTCCCAAAAAATAGACATTACTAAAAAAAAAAAAAACAAACTAAAACTACAGCCTAAAATTCGTTTTAGTGAGTTCTAATGACTTAAATTTCCATTCAAATCGTAAGATGTATATTTAAAATGATTAATATTTATTTACACATATCTTAAAAATTTATAATCTTCTAATCAAAAATGTTTAGATGGATACTAATAATCAATCACATATAAAGTCTCAAAACATTATGACATATTGATGAAAACAAATCTAAGTTTAGTGGCTTCATGTTGTTTCATCCTGTCCTTCTTCAAACCTTCTAAGATTAACTCTTTTCATTTAATACGTTTTTATTGGCTCGCTATCTTGTCTATCCGTTTGTTTGTTCGCTACAAATTTTGCAATTGATTTTAAACTATCTTCCCGATGAGCTAGACACTTGAAACTAGGGCTTTGAAGCGGAGCCCGGAGCTCGAGCGGAGCCGGAGCACATAAGTTTTTGACTGCTCCGCGGCTCCAGACTTTTTTTTTAATATTTACCAGTCCTATTAGGTACAACTATAACATTACTCTTGTTTTATAAGTGCTGGAAAATTTAATGTGTTTCTTTTCAAAAACAAAATTTAATTATTGTAAATATAGATTAGAATTTGTTTACTATAATTTTATTGACTATATCATATATTAATTGGTTTTTGATTTCTCTAAAATTATTACAATTATAATTATTCCAATTTATTTGTCTAAATATTTTTGGATAAGGATATTCATTTACTCTAAAGCGAAACTTATTGTTTATAGTAGGAATGTTGAAAATCTTCAACCAACTAAGGCTTGTTTTGTTTTCAGAAGAGTATTTTTCTCTGATGTTTTTATATTTTATATATTTTTCAAGACAACATTAAAAATAAATGTTTCTTCTATACTCAAAATTTTATATTTTACTCTTATT
>JAFIDM010083007.1:0-10665 GCA_023159025.1 Thereuonema tuberculata | reverse complement strand
GTTGAGTTTTTAGTAACTTTTCACATTTGGTAGGAAACCATTTAATCAAGTATTAATGCTGAACATTAAGTTTAAATGAATTTCACATTTGGTGGAAAACCATTTAATCGCCAAAGATAAGAGAACTTTTAAATGAACTTTAATTAATGGGAATCCATTGAAGTAAATAATTATTGTTCGATAAAAATGTTATAAGGTTTTGTAATCATTGATTCTATAAATCATGTTGTTTTATTCCAGTTTATCTATCCTTCATTTCTTACCTCATGTAGATTAAGACTGCTTTGCTAAAACCAGTATATGCAACTAATTTCAATGAAATGCTATCAGAAATTTAGTGTGAGGATCTAAGACTATTATTAGGTATCTATCCCACAGTAATCCCACAGGTATCTATCCCACAGTGTTTATACTGTAAGATAATTTACATGACTGAAAAGAACAAAATAATTTAATTTCTAGTGTACCTAAATTGAATTGTGTGCTTTTATACAGTGTGTCCGAAAAGTACCCATACCCCTTAATTGCCAGACATAGTTAAGAAAATATTTACACATTAAGTCCGATGCGTCTGTGTTTTCCATCGTGCAGTACACCCAAATTCATATGCCGCCACGTCCTACTTGATATTTTTTTGAGCTGTTTCCGTGTGATGGTTCGAAATGCGTCCGCAACTGAATTGTGCAATTCTTCATTTGTAGCATAACGACGTTGAGATACGTAGGCCTTGATGATTATACACAATGAGTTGTCAGGCAATGAGAGGTCAGGACTTGGCGGTGGCCTTTTTGAATAAAGCTGGCGAGGCTGGCGTAACGCGACCAATCTTAGCGTCCTGGAAAATGTTCGTAAATAAACCTGCACACAGTAAGAGCGAAATAAGGAGGTTCTCCGTCATGCTGTAGCCTTACGCGTTCTATGATACCCGCGTCTTCAAACTGTGGTATTAATCACGTTTGTAACTTGTGAAAATGAGTTTCGCCATTAACTTGACCATCAAAAAAATATGGTCCAAGCAAACGACGTTATGTCATCGCATTCCATATCATTAAGGATTCCTTTCAAATTCCAGAGTGAAATGAGGGTTCTCTTTCTCCATAAAACCAACATTTCTGTTGCATGAACTGCGATAAATCTCACATTCATTCGAAAATAGCACCTTAGAGTGAAACAGAGCATTTGGGAATTGTACTAACAACGCACGACATGCTATTACCGCTTTTACCCCCTCTCAATCTGATAAATCGTTGAAGAATGTCGGGGCGGAACGGTCTGAATTTTCCAACACGAACACATGCAATCCAGTGTCAACAATTGAAAAAACATCCAATACTGAATATTTACATTTATTTCTACATAACAGGGAGTACATCGTACCGGCATGGTCTAATGGATCAGAAAGCGGTCTTTCGTGAGGCAGATACGTCGGCACCTGGTTTTGAATCCGGCGAGGCGTCGGCTTTGATATTTGCAAGTAAAAGCAAACTAAAATTTACTAAAGTTACTAAAATAAACCAAAAACATATCAATAGTTGTAATAAATATTAATTTCTTAATAATAAAAGTAACCCATTATTACAGAATTTTATAACATTGTATCAAAACCTGGAATGAAGAATTACATCTACCATGTTACTAGAGAAATTAAAACAAATATATCTCATTCAAAAACCTGTATTGATCATTATTTTTCAAAAGCAAATCATACTTAAATTATTAGAGGTGATTTCAAAATAAATTCTCAGATGGATTCACGATCATAATTCAAGTTAATAATTCTATCAAGAATTCTCCTAATAATAATCAAATTATTAATTAGATTAAATAAAATCAAATAAAAAAAACAATCAAATTTCTTGAAGAAATTACAATTATTAACAAAATTAAATCTAGATATATAAAAATGAATATATCTTTCTTTCTTTCTTTCTTTGTCTGTCCTTTATACACTCTTATGCCCTTTGACCTATCTGGACCAAACTTTGCAGAATTACTCTTTAGGAAACTGCGGAAAAGATAGGGTACACTAGAACCGGGACCCACCCCGCAAAAGGGGTTGAAAAGGGGTAAAAGCCCTGAAAAATCCAATATCCACCTGGTGGTTAAAATAAGAACTACACAAATATTGTGTAAAGTGAAAAATTCGCTCTCCTATGGGGGGCAGGGACACCACACTTGGGTGGGAGAAAGCCAACACAAAGGCTGAAGTGTCCCACCCCGACCGACACCTGGACCTTCTATTTAGGGCCCCTTCTCGGGCCCCCCATGTCAATTGCAAATAAGGAAAAATTCGCTCTCCTCTTGGGTCAGAGACACCACATTTGGGTGGGAGGAAGCCAACACGAAGGCTGAAGTGTCCCACTCCCGATAGACACCGGGACCTTACATTTACGGCCCCTTCTCACCGAGCCCTTTCTTTCTTTGAGTGGTATTGCAACGCATGCCGGGTACAGCTAGTAACTAAACAAATATATTTATATTCGAATGTTAACACCATGAAAATAAATCCATATTAACTAAATCCCTGTCTTTAAAAAAAAAAAAATTTATTTATATATATATATATATATATATATATATATATATATATATATATATATATATATAAAAGGCTGGATAACTGATATATTATTTAGACAAATTAAAGAAAAAGATATATTATATCAAAGATGTAAAAACAATAAGACGAAGAAACAATTATTTAAAACTAGAAGGAAAGCCTGTCGGACGACAGACATAAACAAATCTGAAAAATCATTTTATTATCAACTATCAAATATAAAGTAAATGTAATCTAAATTATGTGCTAACTTGTGAACGAAGCTTCTAGGGCAGAAATGAGTTTGAGTTTCGAAATCAGCGTAAACAACTGAGTAAGTATGCCAAATTTCATTGAAATGGATGCAGTGGTAACAAAATTATTTGGTTTTGAACTTATGTTTTGTTAGAATTTGAGGTGTCGAGGTCAGTTCCCAAGAATTTAGCCAATTTATATATATATACATATATATATATAGCCAAGCCGGACAGCTATCTGAAATTTAAAATCCCAATACAAATTTCAGAAAACTGTTTCTGTGAATGTACGGCTTCTAATTGCATTCACTTCATCAGCGGCATCTGGTGTTAAATTTTGAAACTAAACTAAAATTTGGAAATCACTAAAACGCATTATTTTGAGAAATTTGCTCTTTCTTATTGTAAATATTCTTTTTTAAGTTTTTTTAATTTTATATCCTTTTTTTAATTTCTTTTATATAATATACTTTTTTGCTTTTTTTTTTAATGCTTTTATACTTTTTTATATATACATTTAAAAAATAAAAAAAAGAAAAAAATTCAAAAATTAAAAATTAAATAGATGACAGTTATCAAGTCAAACTCAAAACTTCCTCAAATAAAGGATTTAATTTTGAATTGTCATAAGATAACTTAAATGATTATAATTTAACATATCCTATCTTGAAGAATAAAATGATTAAATAAAATTATGAATATATTTAACTTTATATTTTTTATAAATTTGAAATTTAAATTTTTTCTGAAATTGTGAAATATATGTATTTAAAACTTTATTTGGAAAATTATTATTTGTAAATTCATTGATAAGATAATTTAAATTATGTAAAAAATCTTCTAATTTAGAATTAATAATAAGGTATCTTTTGAGTTCTTGTATGAAAATATTTTAAAATAAATTTAAACTCACATTACTTGTAAATTTATGAAACCTATTTATTTTGAATGGAAATAAAAATGTTTTATTACATAGTTGAATATATGGAATTTGTTGATGATAATATATTCGTAAATCTAAAAAATCAACAAATTCAGAATTAATATTAGTTTATTGTAAGTTAATAATATTTTTATAAATTTTGTCTTCTATATAATCAATTTTGAAGTTAGTATTAAAAATAATCAAATCATCTATATATCTATAAATTTTAAATTGGAAAGGGGAATTAGTACACAATTGATATTCGTAAGCCAATATATATGATTCGATTGATGATTTAATTTTTTTGTTTTTTTAATGTTTATCAGCCTATTTAGGTGAACTTCTTACCTGTACACCTGTAATATAGGTTCTGAGAGTTTAATCTAAAGGATCATTTTCCGCCCAAAAAGAAAAACGAAATACCAACCATATCTAAAGGTTAATTTATCTAAAAAATAATTATTATTTTTGACTCCTAATGCCGAAAGGCATTTAAAACTCACCTTTCTATAATCTAAATGCTACGCTAACTTGTGAACGAAGCTTCTACGGAAAAACATGGTTTTCCGTTTCAAAATCTGCTTAAAAAACTGAGTAAGTATGCCAAATTTCCTTAAAATCGGTACAGTGATAACAAAATTATTTGGTTTTGAACGTATGTTTTGTTAGAATTTCATTTAAAATTTCATGGAAACAACATGGCATGACAAAATGAACTTAAAATTTCATCCAATTTTAGTACCCTTGATTCAATGATACCATTGCGAACTTTGGATCTATCTTAATAGCCTAATTATATCGAGTTACAGACAGACAGACAGACAGACAGACAGACGAAATTAGCAAATTATAAAAGTTGATAATTATTTGAAAAATCTAAAAATAATGACTATTACGATGAATTCAATTAAAAAAGAAATATAAAAGAAAAAATCTAAAATCCACGCTATTATCTAAATTACACTAAAAAGTAGAAAGAATTTTTTTTTCTGCGATGTATAAAATCTAAAATACATGACTAAAAATATAAATGTGCGGAGCTATTGGCAAATATTTGAAGTAAGTAAGTAGATAAGAATTGGTAATATTACGTAATAGTAAGATTGGACAGAACGTTGATACCTTCATTAGTAGCATTACTTCTAATTAGCATAACATAAAGACAGCTTTTATTAAATTTCATTGATATGAAATCTAAATTTAGAAAAACCTGTTGTTGCTTTTATTTTTCTACATTTTGTATAAGAATTATTTTAATAATTTTAAAATTTCACAATTTATTTAATTATTACTTTTAACATATATCTTATGTCTAAATGACATGTTAATCTTAGGAATTGCTTTTACAAGTATTTCAAATTTCAAGTAAGAAAGTAAGTATTAGCAATATTAAGAAATACTTAGAGTGCAGAGAAAACGATATCTTTACTCGTAGCATTCATTTATAGCATAATTTAAATATTTGCTATGAGCTCCCAAGCTTTTATTTTTGTTCATATATCTTAAATTTTTTATAGAAAATATTCTTTTTAGTGCAGCTTAAATAAAAGCGAGGTTTAAAATTTTTTTTTTTTTAATTTTAATAATCTCTTGTTTAGTTTTTTACTATCGTGTAATGTACAAGGGTTATTTTTCAAGTAAGGTCCGTTTTTCAGTAAAACCGAAACTAGCAAACATAGTGTCAAAAAATTTTTTTTTATTTTATTGCTGAAACATTAACTATTTTCCAACATAATTTCCTTGTTTGTTTAAACACTTATCATAGCGTTCTATCAGTTTTTGTATTCCGATGTTATGGAAATCATTCGCTTGTTAAGATACCCAGGATTCAACCGCTGTTTTCACTTCGTCTGTATCAAACCGCTGACCGCCGGGAAACTCTTTCAGATAGCGAAACACGTGGTAATCACTCTGTGCAAGGTCCTGACTGTAAGGTGGGTGGTCCATTTACACCCACCGAAAAGATGCGATTAGGTCCCGAGTTTGAGCAGCAGAATGAGGTCGTGCATTGTCAGGCAGGAAGAAAATTTCAGATGACAGTAGGCCTCGTCGCTTATTCTGTATGACATGCCGAAGCTTCCTCAAGGTCGCAAAGTACGCATCTGAGTTTATTGTTGTTCTCTAGGCATAAAGTCTCCTAATAGATCTCAATATCTATCCCAAAAAAAAGTTGCTGTGATTTTGCATGTTGAGATTGCCTGATTTTCTTTCACTTTGACTGTAGATGAAGTGTGGCGCAATTCCATTGACTGCCGCTTTGATTCAGGAGTCATGAGGTACTCCCACGTCTATTCCCCTGTGACAATGTCGTCCAAAAGATCAGCCCTTTCTCCATTGTATCATATCAAAAATGACAAAGCACTGGCCATTCTCTTTTTTTTGTGTTCCTCAAAAAGCAGTCTGGGAATCCATCGTGAGGACAATTTTCCGAATTGCAAGTTTTCAATAACGATTTTGTTCAGCACTGAACTTGAAATGTATGGAAATTCCAATGACAAAATGGAAATAGTGCATCGCCTGTCGTCAAGAATTTTGACATCAAGTCCGCATATGAAGTCGTGTTTCATCATGAACACTGTCACATGGCCTCTGAACAATCTCACCCATTTATGCACTTTGCTGGCACTTATTGCATTAGGGTCGTACATTTCGCAAATTTGGATGGCCGCTGCTGATATATTCCTTGCTGTCAAAAATCGAATCACAGACCATATTTCCCAATCTGCGGGCTATTCTATTCTCTGAAACATTTTATCCTCGCAGTGTATCCTTACAACGTAACACTATGACATAAAATGGTTTTTGTTTGTGCGCAAGGCATGCCGGGAGCTGCCGTGCATGCGCATTCCAACAGGTGCACGAAATTTACTGAGCTAGAGCAAATCGGATCTTATCTAAAAAATAACCCTCATATGTTTCTTACCACTTTCTATTAAACATATTTCATATTTTAATTAGTTATATTTCTCATAAATTATCATTATTATTTATTAATATAAAAATTTTAAATGTTAGAAGGTTATGACATTATTATGTTCGACATCAGTGTCAAATTTAATGTCCGTCGAAATCATATGAAACATGTCTTTAATGCCTAGTTTTATTTGTTGGTTGGAGATTATTATGATGTCATCAACATATCTCATATACAGAAGAATTTCAACTTCACCAGTTTTAAATAGTCATAGCCTTTACTTCTACGTATGTCATTGTGAGTTCTACAAGTAATGCTGAACTTCCATGAGGCCTATGAATAGACCTGTAGTTGCTGGAAGTAGTTGTTTTTCCTTTTAAAATATTACTTTATTTAATAATGTTTTTTTCCTTTTATTTGATTTTCATTTTATTTTTTATTCTTAAAAAAATTTTATTCTTATAATTTTTTTGAAATTTTAGCATGTGCATTTAAACATGCAAAGTTGACACCGACAGAATAAATTAAAAAGTTTAAAAGTTTGTAACATTTAAAAAAAATATATACTGAAGACCGGTTTCGCCTTTGCGAGTTGGCTTTGTCGACTGACAATTACGAAAGATATATACGCTGATATAGAAAAAACATAAACCAATGAAATTAATCTAAAATACTGATTTGTTTGGGCTAATGAAGTGCTAAATAGGCCTGTCCAATGGAAAACGTATGCATCTGATGCTCCGTTGACGTCTTGATATCTTCAATATATAGGATTGGCTGGATGAGTTTTTAACGGAGCAATGTTGTTTGCTTGGAGTGCTTTGGAATTGAGCATGAACAGATGGATCGATGAAGAAATATATGTATATTAGCCGGGTACCGTCGCTTCGCTCCAGAACCCTTGCATGTATAGCATTTAAAAAACAAACTTTATTTATTTAGCAAATTAATGTTGCGATTGTCGGAGAATATATAACTTCCCAGCCCGTTGTGGCTTCTCCGAATAACTCGGATGTATTGCGGATCGGCGTCACACACCGAAAATTCACATTTTTGCATGTATCTTGCAAACGCTGAAGCGTTTGTAAATAAGTGATACATCGTTCGATAGAACTTTCAAATACCAACATTTTCTCAAAATAATGTTCTCTTCAATCTTTTATACTTTTCGTTTAAATTGAGAAAAAGTCAAAATTTGACCCTTTAAAAGGCGCCATCTTGGAAACCAAAACTTTTTTTCGAAAGATTTTTGTAGCATTTTGTTTGTCTTAAAAAGATCTACATTTCATCTATTTGCATCACCAATCTATCTCTTATAGTTTTTTCACAAATTTGGAAAAACGTAAAGTCTTATGACAGACAGAATAACGCTTTTACAATACAGTGAAACCTCCACTAACGGACACTCCCGAAAAGCGGACACCCCCCAATAGCGGACAATTTTGCAATCCCCAATCCCTTAATATAGACGTTTCCATGTATTGACCTCCGATTAGCGGACACTCCCAATAACGGACAACATTCTACATAAAATGAACGATCTTGTGTTGTTTCTCAAAAGCAATAAAATCAGGATACAGTAATACGTAGCGTCCAGAGGAAATTTTGAAATTATGGATCACGAACTCCAACGAAAACTCCAAACACATCAAAGTTCGGAAACGGAGACAAGTACGATCGACTCTATTGTGTTGGATTGGTTTTGCGCCGCACGAGCAAAAAACATTTCTATTAGTGGGCCATTATTACAAGAAAAGGCGTAGGAAACAAAGAGGACTCTGAAGGCCTTTTAAAGTTAAACGATTTAAATATTCATATTGAGAAACATGTTTTCAATGCAAAAAAGAAATGTCAATCTCTGTTAACTGATTACTTTAGTTAAAAAAATTAATTTTCTAATCCGTTTGTCTAAATAATGACAAAATTAATACTGTAATTAATTTTGTAATTATTCTAAGTAAGACTAATGGATTAGCATTCATTTAAAAAGGAAAATAGTAAACAGTTTGCAATAGTTCATATTTTCTCATAGGGTAATGTTAATTGTAAAAATTTAAGATTATACGAAATTTTTCATTAAATGACATGCTATAAGCTAAAAAATGAAAAAAAAGATAGTCCTCCCCAATAGCGGACACCTCCCAATAACGGACGAAACTTCCGGTCCCGTGACTGTCCGCTATTCGGAGGTTTCACTGTATAATATAAAATAAAATAAAAAAAAAATTAAAAATGTCTCTGGGAATGGATGGAAATGTATTTACTTTTGAGTTTGGTAATTCCGTATTCAGGTATTTGGTTTGATTTAGTAATTCCGTATTCCATGTTCAGCTATCTCTCCAACACTCTCCTGCTATATCGAAAATATTTCTGTTCAATTAAAGCTGAATACGGAATTACCAAACCCAGAAATAATTAACATTTCCACCCCCTTCTTAACTGTCGTTTCTTTTTATATATTTATTTTTTTTTCTTTATAGATCCAGCTGTTCATGCTCAATTCCACAGCACTCCAAGCGTACAACTTTGACCCGTTAAGAACTAATTCTTTTTAACTTGTAAATTTGTGTCAGTGTTAACTTTATATATTTTTTTTAATTTTTTTTTTATTTTTAGATCTTGTCTTGAAGTTACTCAGTGTCAAATTTGTCGATGCCAAGTTCCTGTTGGGAATTTGAATTTCCTCTTATCGTTAAAAGTAGGTCGAATCCAGAAAACAGATCCACAGTTCAAGATGGAAAGAAAGGTCCCACTGTGAGCCTACTACTATATACTGTCATCCAACGTTATCGGAGGGATTTGTCTTGATTTTCCGCCAATCAACATTCTTGAATCTAATTTGAATATGTGGTTTCTTCTGCTTTGTATATAAATAAGCCAATGTATTTCAATTTTTATTGTATTGCCCGAAGGCAATCACATACAGCAATGAAACATGTTGGAATTTTAATCTTTTTAAATATATTTTGATGTGACTTACAATATGTGTAACCTTTTCTATTACTATAACTTTTTGACTGTAAATCACAGGCGTAAATATAACTGTTGAAACATGGTGTTTATAAGAACCTTTTTTTAAGAATCGAAACGAAATCTACAAATTTCCTTGAATATTCATCCTCTTGAAGTCCTATAACCCTTATGCCAACAAGTTTATTCTCCGTATGCAAAGAAGTTTATTCTCCGTATTGTATTTAAGAATAATGTTATCAACAGCCCATCGGTGCTCATTTGCCCTTATAAACAATGGTTAACAGAGTCTTCCCACTGTTTAGACAATCATGTTATATACAAGGAATCTCATATATACAGTTATTATATTGTCCTTATTGGGAATGTTGTCCAAACATGATAAGCATTCATTTTTCAAACCAGCCTCAATTAATTTTTTTTTTGTAATAAGTGATTACATTTTTTCAGTGCACGATACCATTTGTTGCAGACTACACAAATATCTTCTGTATTCTCAAAGGAATAATCACACATTTCTTTCATACAAATTGTTATCTAATGATATCGTTCCCTCGCCTTTATGAGCTTTTTTTACCGAAGCAGTTGTTTCCCTAAATAATTCATTATTAGGTTGTCATTAAATTCGGTGTTGTTTGATCTGAATCCCTTCGAATACCTATTTCCCCATTAGTCAATATTGTCAATCAAGTTCATTATTCGATATCCTATCCACATTCGCACTCCTTTTTGAAGGACATCTAAATGTTTTAACGTTAACTGCGTTGAACTTTCATTGATTATCTTATTATTGCTCTTATTATTGTGTTCGACACAATATTGTTCTTAGTGTTTCAGTGCAATTCTCTAAAATCAATTCTGATTGGTTTATGCATGGTAAGAACACTCTTGTTATGGGTTGTTTAGATTGGCTTCTCCAGTGCGTTTTAGGATGATTTGCCGGGATTTGGAATCGAAACATGTTACAGTTGTAATACATAGTATTTCTCACCAGTAGAGATTAGACTAACACGTTATACTTCTGTTTAGATCCACTTTCTTTTAATAATCCTTTCTCTTT